>JANJGK010000005.1:69248756-69276726 GCA_039081455.1 Macrobrachium rosenbergii | reverse complement strand
CTGGATTCAAGAGAAGTATTCGTATGTGTCTCTGGGGTAAATAAATTATTAAAATACAAGAATTGTATTAAGGTTCTTCGCTTGAACTTCCGAAGTTCCCATTACACGACATCCTCAGGGAGGCTGTTCCACAGTCCAACGGTGTGAGGAATAAAGGACCACTGGAACTGAGAAGTTCGACAGCGAGTCACATTTACTGCATATTGGTGTTGCTGAACGACGCTGTCGTTACTAAAATCTAGATTACGAAGGAGCATCAATATTGGTAGTCCGCGTATTCCGAAATTAGCACGACGATCGGTTAGATTTAGCAAGTTCTTATGAAAATCAGAGGAAAATGAGGTAGAGACAGAATAGAAATAAGAGTGAAAGAAGAGTTTAGTAAGAGTAAGCTAACAAAGAATGCCTTCTAGATGGAGCCATTTTTTCATAGATATACAAAATCGTTTTTCCTTTTTGCCTCAAGGTATTAACTATCCTGCTGGTTTTGAGTCTCTGGCTACATCTGAGAAACAGGCATCAAAATACCTGCAGAATTGAACTTGAAACAACGTTTTTCTTCTATAAAATATGTAGCAAAACGTACTATCCCTCTCTGTCTTTTTATTCGAGACAAATAAAATGAAAACGAAGAACTGTCCAACCAAAATCTCCCTGTCCTAGGGTAACGAGTATCGGTTTTCTTTTGACTGAAATGACTTTGGGCCGGAATGACTAAAGACAACAAGACCATTCGAGTTACAGAATGACCTCTTTCTACACACAACTTTTTCCATTTTGCCAATAGAGACGCGCCTCTGATTTTTTTTTTTTTTTTTTTTTTATGTTACGGAAACGGTGATGAGGGTGCGGTTGTTGGAGAGAACGGAAGAGGAAAAGGATAAAGAACGGAGGAGTAATCTGGTTAATTCTTAGGCTCGAATCTTAAGTGGAGTTAGTCGATACATCTAGAAAACTGACAAATACATAAATCGGCCATGACACCTTTGCAACTGGTAATAAAATACCAAATATTTTTCTGGATGCTAAAGCTTTCAAAAGAAATGATAAAGTCGACGATGAATGAGATAATAACACTGCAACATTAAAATTAGTCACTAATGAAGTAGAGAATAATTAAGATCATGAAATCATTCATTCATGTAATAAACTTGCGATTTTAATATGATTTTCATAAAATAAGTAAAACTACAATAATAATATGAACTACAATAATTGTAATGATGATAGAATGAAATGAGAAACTACGAGTAATCGCACAATAAAGATAAATTTTTTTTTTTTTTTTTGAACTAAGAAGAATGAGTGATTTTCGTGAAAATATAAGCATGAAAAATTAAGAATCACTGAAATGGACGTCAGTGTTAGTCATAATACAATTTATCTACGGAAACCCCAATAAAACATAATGCCTGACTTAATTTTCTTAGCCTTAGTTATTTCCATGCCATATGCTTCCAAATCTTTCTCTTCCTTCGTATTATTTTAAACACCGAAGAAAGGTCTATTCAACGTATTTTTATGAGTTTTTCCAACCACACATACTGTAAATATACCGGTATTCCTGAAGATGTTCAAGTTAAAATGCAATACTCTGCACTTAACTTTATTGTCGTTTTCTGTGAATCTCATAAAATAGCAAATTAATTCTTCCTTCTTACTTTATGCAATGATAATTTCACTAGCAAAAAAATGCTCAGTAAATTCTCTCTTACTATCCAAATTCCAGTAACTTCGAGGGAGAGGGCGGAGTTAAAAAAATTAATGATCTGGTATTATTTTCTAGAATTTATAAGCTATTTCTTATACAAACCACGTATCGCCTCATTTATGGATAGACAGATACAAAAGCTGCTTAGACACTTGCAAGAATTCGGATTAAAAGAATAGAAGAAGAGTAACCAACACCATTAACGCTGAAAGTTTACAAAATTGAACTGCATGCATATTAGGAAGGCATAACTTTAAAGGACTGATAAGCGCACGGGAATCAAGCAAATGAATCCTTGTTACGTTGCTGTTGATTTTATTCCAGTACTTCTAATTTCTAGGTTGACTTTGAACCTCCCTTTGAATACCTCGTAATCCCAGCTCAACTGTACACAGCCGCTTCAACGCTAAGATGAAGGAACTTGGACGCTACATCCCCTAAGGGATACACCTACATGAAGTGAGCACCGAACAGATTTACAAGAATGATCACATCAGGTCATCATTAGTGAATCTTTTGTCCAACGTAGCGAACTCGACTTCGTGTAACATAAACTTTGATCGACAAATGGTTGCAAAAGTAGCGCATAAGATGATCTAGTCAACAAGTGATAAGTTAAATGAGGGTGTATCAGAAATGTATACGTGTGCAACAAAAAATAATGATTAAACGAGAAGATATCACGAGAAAGTCAAGGTAACGAGAGCAATATATTACTGGGAACATTTATGAACAATACGAAAAAGAAACAAACGTCACTGGTCTGAGACGAGTTTACTCAAGTGAAGATGTAAAGTGTCACGATTTCTTAACACTGGATCTTATGTAAAATCTCCAAAGGCTGTTGGATGTATGCTTGTAATAGCTCCTATATATGCAGGTTCGCTACAAGGAGGGGAAAATGAAAAGTTAAGCACCGAGTACTTTCCTGTAATTGTTACACATTTTCAAGGTTCCACGAATCAAGTGAAAGAATTTTTGTACATAAGAAAACCTTACATAAGAAAAAGAAGAAACTAATTTTAAAATAAAACAGCAATTAGAATAAGACACAACAAAACAATGTTACAAGTCCATTCTTACCCCCCAAAACAAGCTAAGTCGCGGACAGTACAAAACCTATCAACACTAAGACTGGTAGCTAAATAATAGATTAGCAAGCTGAGTCTTCCAAATTACGGTAAGAGTAGAAACAGCACCATTTTAAACCGCTATTTTTTCCTTTCAGTGACGTTACCACTACATCTGTTACGTATCGAGACGCAATTTTATTCTGTTAATTCTTCATTTTCCGGCGGCGTTAACGTCTATTCCTGTTACGAATTGTTATCACAGACACCATGGCATTTTTTCTATTCACAGACATTAAGTATTTGATATTCACAAACATTAAAATCATTCAATCTCGGAATAAAGACCGAAGGGGAATTTGTAAGTGATAAGCGATCCGTCACCAGGTGGACTCGAACCACTTGGTGAAGGATCGCTTTTCACTTACAAATTCCCCTTCGGTGTCTATTGTGCAAATTTAAACCAGACATTTATGATTCTTATTTTTTAAGGAAATGGTATTGTGAGCTTTGATGAGGGAGTCGTAGCACTTAGTATTGGAACTAAGGGGAATTTGATAGGCAGTAAAATGATTGCTGAGATTATCAGCCTGGAATCCATCGTAAGCCCAAAGGGTTTCAAGGCAATACGTGCCATTTATCTTATCTTATTTTGCTCTCTTTCTATTCTCAATGAAAGATAATTCACCGATCTGTTACTTCGATTCCTTATTATGTTACTACAGAATCTGAATGGTTTGATGATGTAAAAAACATTATAGAATGCTTTGCATGTGTCACCTTGTGTAAAAGTTATCGTAATCTATATGGGGTCTTTAATGGTTAGATCATCGTCTTACATAGATACAAAATAAAATTCTTCATTTTTTGCTTGTACCTAAAATTCTATTTCCATTTGCTTTTACTTCAACTCACATTATAACTTTTCTTCCATTTATTTCTTTCCCCTTGAAGCTATTTCTTGCTATATTTGGATTCCCCGGCACACATTTTAAGGATAAATATGATGTTAGCCTGTGCCTTTTCGAGTATCTGTTTAGCATTCCCAGAAGCCTTGGTGTTCTAAAACCTAATTTGGATGCATGATCGGACTCTCCGCAAGGGAAGGAAACTGTTCTGTTTATGCGATCGACTATCCTACAGTATACTGCGGTATGCTAAATTTCAACATAGTTGCGGTATTCGCTCCGAGAAATCAAGTTGTCTCTGCCTGTACGTTATTTTCTTTGCTTACATCACTTTAACTTATGTAATTTTCACTGCTTACATCACTTGAACTTATGTATGTCCATGCGTGATATTTTTCTCGTTTACGTCACGTTTGCTAAATCGCTAACAATAATCTACATTTCCGTTTTATGGTAATTTGCATTAATCTGTACCATGAAAAAAACGATCACATCTAACTACTTTGTTTAAACTGAGATAAATTTCCTCCCATTATAAAGACAGCCAACTTAATACTGATTGTCCATTAATCTCCTCTAGGTTATGATCATATAAAAGGACACCAGTACAACGAAGATACACATGTACTTAATGAGTTTATTAGGTACTTATATACTCATTATTAACTGTTCACTGTGTTATTGTGTTTCCCTTGGGAAAATTGAAAAATTAATTAATTGAGATAATGGATTACACAAATCTCGGGGCTCGCTACCTTGTGGCAGCACATCAAACTGTGTATTACTGTATAGTCTACGAGATAACATCTCGGGTTATTATTGCCAGCTGTGAAATCAACACCCAAACTTCACTTGAAACAGTCTTAAATATTTCGTTCTAAACAATATACTCAATAATGGAAAAGAAGTAAAAGTTATGGCACAAGTTCCGTGCTAAATATATGATGGAGGTTGGTGTTTGAGGCTTGAAATTCATATTACAAAGGAGTCCCACAGAATGTGTAGCAAAGAGAATAAACCTTATTTGACAGTTTACCTCTGAGAACTGCAAGAAATCCCACAACAGAAAATAAGCAGCACAAAGGAAATGCGGCTCTTCCTTGTTTTTCACGCTGTCTGTTTACATTTCAACGAGAGAAAAAGTGCAGTCTAGGTATTATCATTTCAGCTTCTCAAGTTATTACTTTTTCATTTGAATAAGCCAGATACTTTTACTAATGCGAAATAGAGAGCACAGGGGCAACACAAAAATTATAGTTTTCATGTTCGTGTTGTTTACTGAATAGAAAGTCACGTATTTTCTAATAAGGAAGAAATTGGGGTTCTGTTTCATCGTCAGGATTATAATGAGGTCTGATAAACAAACTTGTAGTTTTTCCTTTATATATATATATATATATATATATATATATATATATATATATATATATATATATATATATATATATCTGTATTCAGTTTACAGCAGAACGTGATGAATATAATATTCAACGTTTTTTACGTCATTAATTTCAAAACTACCGTAAACAATATCATTCTTAAGATTTAAATTTTTTTGAGAATCCTGTTTTAACAATCATGAAATATATTTAGACTTTGAAATAAGTAACAAAAACATTGTAGCGCTTGGTAGTCATTTGACTAAAAAATATAATTCCCTTTAAGCTACTTCAGAAACAGCACTTATCCTAATAAGAAAATATGCAAAGAAATAATGCAATTCTTAAATAAATTCCTGATTGAATGTAGCAAAATAAATAAAATACTTATTGGTAAAGTAACCACGTATTTCATCCTGCTTTGTATAAGTAATCCATGCTACAAATAGGGTAAATTAGAATTTAAAAACATCATTAAATATGAATTTCTCCACATTATGAGAAATGCACATGCTCATGTAAGCATACATAACAGGGTGGTTTTCAAACTTTCCGTTTCTTCTTTGTTAAAGCTCAAAAACCAGAGAGAGAGAGAGAGAGAGAGAGAGAGAGAGAGAGAGAGAGAGAGTAACAAAGACAAAATATAAAATTATCAAAGGAATCCTTACTTGAACTCCCCAGTCTCTACCGACATGTTAATGCTGTCACCTGTATTCGTTTGAGGGTATAATGGGTTACAAAGAGTCGCAGAATGTTCGACCAATGTAATACCTGTATGCGAGTTGTTCATTCATCGAGAGAAAAACCAGCGTTTTGGAATGACCATAATATTTCCACATCGATTTACTATTTTCATCAATAAGCGTTACGTTCAGATCAAGCGAAATACACATTCATGCCAGCCGCTTCGGATCCCCACCGGTATCAAACTTTGTATACTTCATTATTATTATTATTATTATTATTATTATTATTATATTATTATTATTATTATTATTATTATTATTATTTAGGAGAAGAACCCTATTCATATGGAACAAGCCCACAGGGCCCACTGACTTGAAATTTAAGCTTCCAAAGGATATGGTGTTCATTAGAAAGTAGTAACAGGAGGTAAAGGGAAATACAGGAAGAATAGATCATTTATTAAAGAAAAAACAAATTAACAAATATATAGGAAAAAATGTAAGTAAATTATTAATACACAAGGAGAATGCTATTAGGGTAGTAATGCACTGCACCTTCGCTTGAACTTCTGAAGTTCCAATTGCACGACATTCTTTGGTGTGAGGAAAAAAAAAGTATATCTTAGTTTAACCAGACCACTGAGTTGATGAACAGCTCTCCTAGGGCTGGCTAAGAACCAACTGGTTACCTAGCAACGGGACCTACAGCTTATTGTGGAATCCGAACCACATTATGACGAGAAATAAATTCCTCTATTCTTCATTTACCGGTCGGAGAGTCGAACGCTGGGCCAACAGCGTGCTAGCCGACAGCTCTACCCACGCCTCCAATGAAAAACTTCGGTGTGAGGAACAAAGGACCTCTGGAACTGAGAAGCTCGACAGCGTGCCACATTTACTGCATATTGGTGCTTCTGCTGTTCAGCAAATCTAGTCGCTCCAGGCAGGGAAGGGGTTGGGGTGCGGGGGGGGGGGGGATCAGGGACGAGATAATATTCTACTTTGCAATAAGCTGATGAAAACATATTCTCATCATATCAGGGGAAGAAAAATTTTTACCATACTCCCTTTTCCACTTAATAAAAGGTGGCGACAGAAGGATAAAGGCTTCCTGTTTCTCAGGTATTCATCAGAAATGAGGTTGCTAGCTCACACTGCCTCTTGTGTATTTTCTTTCCTAAAGATAGGTTCTATGTGGTTTAACCTTTATTGTTCAGTTATTTCTGTTATTTCCTTGTATTTTATCAAATAGAACAGAACAATGACTATAAATCATAACTTACCAATATACCTAAAGCTTTCATGTTTTATTTTCTAAATCATGGTTTCTTATTCACTTATCTCTCCTAGTCTTTTAATTTACCATCATCTTTTCTTCATGAAGTACGATTTTACGATTCTCTCCAAGTCACCGCATCTTGATTCCAACAGAATTTTCTGGGCATTTAATCAACACTTCTCTGAGTAATTTTTTCCTAACTGTTCCAATTTTTGAATCGCAAAATCCTATTTCTGGCAACTAAGCTTGTACAGCTGCCTGTTGATTTTGTCTAAACTATAGCTAAAAATTAAAGACTACATATATTTTTCCTTCTAAACGAAATTTTTATCTAAATAATCAATTACCAAGCTATCGTTTAACAAAATTTCTCTCTCTCTCTCTCTCTCTCTCTCTCTCTCTCTCTCTCTCTCTCTCTCTCTCTCTCTCTCTCTCTTAATAATATTTGTTAATATGATTTGCGCAGCAGTAATCGCTTTGTTTAAACATCATATTAGTTCGTAATGACAATCCTTCCCTAAACAACTGGATAACTTAGCCAACTGGTGCTTGAGAATTTTTCCATAATTTCTCCCGTTTTTCACACAGGTCCGTTTTGCCTTAAAATCCGTTGATGGGTTCACGAGTCACGTTACTAGAATACATGTGTGTCGTTTACATTGATCAATGCGGGTGTTGCGTTGACATGATGTAAATCAACAACTCGGTTAATTACGCTTGAGCAAGTCATGATTCAAACTTATTTTAATTGCGGTTTTTTATCTTTCGACTTACCTGTTTTTGCAGTAAATTTTAAAAGGTGAATAAAACCGCCAATATCAGAGGCTGAGTTAACTCCGGCCCATTTACTTATGTACCTCTACGCTTGTGAAACCTGTCAACTCGTCGGCTTTCTTAATTTCGAAAGTATTTTTGTAAATTCTCTCTCTCTCTCTCTCTCTCTCTCTCTCTCTCTCTCTCTCTCTCTCTCTCTCTCCTCTCTCTCTCTCGGGGATAATTTGTACTCTGTTAACCTTTGTTTTTTCCTTAGTTTATTGCAAAAAATCTCGTATTAATATGCATAAAATGTGTTCAAATCTGAAATTTGTTAGGCCTCTGTCCCCATGAGTTTAGGGTGAAGATTTGCTTCATGCTCTCATAAGTTAATACCTTGTCGCAAGGTATTACAAAGTTTGACTATTTATTATATCGACCAGTAGTCATATATGTACAGTATATATCGTTTATTGTCCAAGTAAAAAGGCTGTCATAGACATAAACAATATACACATTATATATATATATAAATAATATATATATATATATATATATATATATATATATATATATATATATATATATATATATATATGTGTGTGTGTGTGTGTGTGTATATGTATATGCATATATGTACGTCTTTAATCAAGCTTTAAAAGTTCATTACGCATCCTAGAGTTACACATGTTTTCTTTGGTGATTTCATAAAATGTAAATATATACGCAATAATATATACAAATGTTATGAATTGTGTTCCATTCTTACCAAGTTAAAGATTTCTTCAGAGCAAAATTAGGCTCCATAATGCATTTACAAACAACAGCACTGGCCTTCGAATAGAGTGAATTAACGATATTGTATATATTAAAGTGCATAAACAAACTTTCTAAAGAGAAATATGACCTAATCCCACCATATCAACCTTATTTCTGGCCATCAAGACGTTTTATATCATGTAATTAATTGACACAATTGACATAGTGCACACTGGCGTTTGTCAGTATCCAACAAAAATCAAGTCTTATTCTCGATTAAAATAAAACCACCAGTAATGTCTGGATTGTGCCTTAAGATTTATTAGTCACCTAAAGACTGATAACCTATCTCTCTCTCTCTCTCTCTCTCTCTCTCTCTCTCTCTCTCTCTGTCAAGAATGGTACACAGCAAGTAAATTGATAAGCATACAATCATTAGAATCCAATCAACGACAATGCCAATCCAATAACTGCGAATAACATAAGGAATGTTGTAGTAACAACCCCTAAGCGAAACAACTGAGGGATGCACACAAGCAAAGAGCGAAGCAACCACGGTCATCAAAGCGAACGAGTTGTTTATCCCCTTTAACACTAATAACAATAACAGGCAAACAGCGTCGTAACTTCTCTGCTTCCACCTCTAATGGTGATGCTGCTCGTCCCTCGTGCAATCAATGTCGACAGATCAAGTTACAGTGGATTACTGACCTGTGAACATGAAGCGAACAAAGAGTATACTGTATAACAAGTGAACACGAGGCGTGGGAAGAAGACAAAAGGTTAAGATGATATTAAAAGCAGAAGACAAAAGGTTAAGATGATATTAAAAGGAGAAGAAGGGTAGATATTCGAAAGCAAAAGGTGGAAAGGTGTGTTTCATACAGTCAACTGGTAAACATAAAATGTGAATAAATAAATTTGAAAGATAAATGATAAGTTTTTGAATGGACACAATGTCTTTAAAAGAAAAAGTGAAAACATGATTATGCGACAAATGGACATGAGAGTGTGTCAAGGTAAAACTGTAAATCCGTAAGTTACATAAGTTATAAAGGAAAATTTTTCAATAATTTCACTTTGGATTCCGCGACTTAATTGTAAAGTGTATCAAGTAATATTAAGAAAATTTAGGTAGCTATGGCATCTACTGCTTCAGATAACAGGCGAGTGTAAAAGATACGGGGCTTGAAGTTTTCTTTAAACCTCCAATTACAAATAAATTAACGTACCTGGTGCAGAAGGTATTATCATTTTGCAATATTGCTTTTAACTGTAATCGATTCACTTTTTATGTAAGTAGGAAATGGATAAACTTACGTTCATATACTACATACTTTACTGGTTTTCTGAATATCTTATTAATTGACCCTGACTTTTAAACATCCATTAACTAAACTCTCGCAGTTGTTAGTTTTTATAGATGGAGCTGTTTCACGAAAGAGGAATTTCAACCACTAGTTTTCAATGATTACTGAATACTGTAAGCACACCGATTGCCTCTCACGTGGTAGCAACAAAAGCTGGTCCGCTGGTCGGTGGTATAGCAACTGTCTCGTAGATAGAAACTCCCTATAACGGCACTCCAGAAAAATGGCGCACAGATGACCGGCCCCCAGCCTGACTAATAACATTGTTCTTAATGATAGAAATTCCTTAAAATGTGTCTCTTGAAATATGGTGCGCAGTCTCTCGCTTTGGGTGAAAATCGCTGTGCATGAAAAGGAATTTCCAACTATGATAAAGAAGACGCTCAGCATTGCTTTAAATATAACATTTCTCCCGAAGGGAGAAATTTTATATTTAAATCAATGTCATTGTAAGGTCCATTATCACCATTATTATCCAACGTGGAGTTTTTGAAGATCCACCTACCTAGAATCACTAATATTAACTTAACATGGTTTAATTCTCGGACGTCCATGATATTCCGTGTACCATTCTCGCTTAACTTTGTTTCCTTTACCACCGACCAGCGGGCCAGCTTTTGTTGCTGTCACGTGAGAGGCAATCGGTGTGCTCATAGTATTCAGTAATCACTGAAAACTGGTGATTGAGCCGTAAGCAAACAACTTTATTGCTATTATCGTCGGCATTTTAATCACTGAGCGAAAAAATGAACGCTATTGTGAGCTTAGACAACGTAGACTCTGTGGAAGTGCTCGATGAGGCCGGCCGTCCCAGGAAAGCGAGAAAAATAGCCAATGAAGAAACAAGCTTTGTGTCGGTGGCTCTTATGGTAAATGTAAAGCTAGTTTCTGGTGGTTCGTGATCAGATACGGTGACAATGATGCTTATGAGCCTTTTCGGTATTGGATCTTGATGATAGTTTTTTTTTTTTTTTTTATAGAGCAAGGCTATGTCATAAAAGGCGGACGTAAAGAGCAAAGCAGCTGTATTGAAGAAAGGGTGAAGGCTATAATATGAAAAGAAAAATAACTCATTATTATTATGACAACAGTGACACTGGCACCTCAGATGATTTTGGGTATAACACTTTAACTGGGAATTATACAGAATGTGAAAATCCATCCCCTTTTGCCACTAGCAGCTCCATACGTGCGGGAAACTGTGCCATCCCCATCAGTCCAAGTGCCACCATCAGTACGAGTTTCCAACCTGTGAGGGTAAACACCCGACACAGCAGCAAAACGAAAGAAAACTCAACAGACCAAGAAAGCTGTCTAAGGCCAGAAGGGCGGTCCTCTTGCAACGGCAAGAAGAGTGTTTTCCGACTTGGGGAACAAGGCGGTGAGCGTGACCTTGCAGGCATACTGGTCTACGAGGGACTACAAATTGCAGACAGCATACCTCCAAATAAATATTCGCAGGGAAGCCATCAGGATACAGCTATCTAAGGTCGAAGAAACAAGAAGTGGATATTAAGCTACTCTCTTATCTTAGTTCTTCATTGGGTGGTGAGTAGAGTTTTCGGCTAGCACGCTGTTGGCCCAGCGTTCGACTCTCCGACCGACCAATGAAGAATGAGAGGAATTTATTTCTGGTGATAGAAATTCGTTTCTCGTCATAACGTGGTTCGGATTCCACAATAAGCTGTAGGTCCCGTTGCTAGGTAACCAGTTGGTTTTTAGCCACGTAAAATAAATCCTTCAGGCCAGCCCTAGGAGAGCTGTTAATCACCTCAGTGGTCTGGTAAAACTAAGGTATACTTAACTTTCTCCAGCTTTTACTTCTAATCCTTGGTGATTACTGTTGGTGAGAGTAAAGGAAATTTAGAGTGTTTTCAATTAAGATACCAGCAAAATAAACAGGCATGGAAGCTGTTCTCGAAATAAGAGTCGGTCAGCAAGACGAGTGAACCCCAAAGAAAAGCGCTCCCTTTGTCCCCTGTTTGTAGCCGTTTCACAGGGTCGACCCATTTTGTTACCGCCCTTAGAAGAGTCAATTTTTCCTCTCTTATTGTCTATGGAGAACTGACGTCTTCATTGCGCAAAGCTCCTCGCTAATCCCCTGGCTAATTTTTTTCTTATCCTCTTACGTTTACTGGCTAACTTGTTGTTTGCTTTATGCAGATGTTCCGAAACCAAATTCTGTATCTATATCTTGAGAGTTTGAATGAGTTTATGAAGACTTCCTTTGTTTATTCAGTCGAACGCGCCGTATTTTAAATGAAACAACCAGATCGTGATTTATTTGTAGCCATCTATGCTATTTTTTAATTACTGTTAATCGATATACGAAACGACGGAGGACTAATCTCCCCTCTGCATAACACAAGGATGCTGGAAAATAAAGAAAAATGCAATAAAACAAAGTAGAAGAGAGTAGAATATTTATTATTCGAATTTCATAAATGTTAATAATTTTCACGAAGAATTTCATTAACCTTGTAGCAACTTACTTTGATAGTGTATAATTAGGGTGTCTCTTCGAAAATGATATTTTTATTATTTTCACTATAACTATTAGACACACTTTTTTACAAATACTTCAGGTGGTTTTTCATTCATTCATCTTTTCACATATGGCCAGTCAATACAGAAAAAGCTGGTTTTGTAAGCTTTTGAAAAAAAAAATAAATAAATAAATAAAAATCTATAAATTCCGTCACTAAAAGAACTATGTTTTCTTTAACAACAATGTTTTATTTTGACAAACCAGCACATATGTCATTAATGAGGAATAAAAGTTTTGAAAGTAAGGTGAATTATTTAATTCAGTTGTCCCCAGAAATAATGACAATTTTTGGGCCATCCCAGCGGGAGGGTTAACACGGAGAATTTAGTGTCCAGAATTAAATGACCTTTTTTTTAATTCGGTAATTTTTGCCTTACAGGAATGGAATTAAAAAACTAGTTTTTTATTGCGGTTCTTACATTTCGAATACGTGTGCGAAATCGTTAGGACTAATGGGAGTTGATATTCTTTTCTTTATTATTTTTTGTGCAAAGGGCAACATAACACATTTCATTACACTGTGGAGGCAATAATTGGTGGAATGTAATTTTCATTTCTAAAAATATTGTTTCGGTGCCTCGTTGCCTTTCTCAATATTTCGCCTAGAGCTCGTCGTAATAGCCTTTATTTTTCAAAGGAGCAAAATTCTCTCTCTCTTTCTCTCTCTCTCTCTCGAAGAGGCTAAAATTAGTGAAGACGCTTCAATTAAGATAGCAGCAAAAGAGATAGAGACAAGAAATGGTTTCCGAGATAAGATCGGGAAGGCTTTGTAGGAACAGTGAAGACAAAATTGTCCTGAGAGAGGAAACAACCTCCTCCTCCTCTGGTCTCTCCACTCCACCTTTCTCCACTGTTGTTGACGGCTTGGACAGAATCGTCCATTCCTATTTCTGAAAAAAATAACTTTCTGTCTCGCGTTGGCTTACGGGAGAAATATGCCTTCATCTCCTACGCAATTCTTCACTTCTTTCAAAAGAGATTAAAGGGAAGTTGAGAGAGAGAGAGAGAGAGAGAGAATCTAAAGGATGACCGAATGTTATTGAAAACTGAAGAAAATATAAAATTCAGATTTGGTCAAGGATATTTACAAAAAGAATGTATTTTTTTAAAGCATATACTTTACGGCCACAAGGAGAAAAACCTATTCATTATTTTCACTAGTTATTACTCGTGTTCTGTAAAATGTTCAAGAATTTTTAAGCGATTTATTTTTCCTTAGATATATATATATATATATATATATATATATATATATATATATATATATATATATATAATATTTATATTTATATATACATACAAATATCTATATATATACGCATATATATACATATATATACACAAACACACACACACATATATATTATATATATATATATATATATATATATATATATATATAGATATATAGATAATATATATATATATATATATATATATATATATATATATATATATATATATATATATATATATATATATATATATATACATAGATAGATAGATATATATATATATATATATATATATATATATATATATATATGAATGTCTTTTCCTGTAATACTACAGTGTAATATGAAAATAAGAAGGCCCATAAAACACTATTTAAACGTTGAAACCATATATTTCGGGCACTTGTTTCTGTGCCCCTGTTCACTGGTAGAATATGGACAGGTGGAAAGTTACAATGGTATATATACAAAAACATGAAGGTGTGGCCTTAGGCCTCCGATGTTAAGGAGGTGGCGTTTCTTAAGAAGGAGGAGATTGACCAAATTCCCTAGTGGTTTTTGGCCTCATTAGCTCCCGTTTGGCGATGGATCTGGCGGTCGCGTTTCTTGGGTCATCTTCTTCAAAACGGGTGCGAGGATTAAGGTGTCAATGGCGTCCGATTTCCAATGTCCTCCTGACAGGTTCATATTGTTGGTTTGATTGATGATAGCAGATTCCAGCATCTTTCTTTTGTACGGACAGCTACTCTTGAAAACCAACTCCGCCCCACTCCAGTTAATGACATGCCCTGTATTTCTAATATGTAGGAAAATTCCCGAACTCTCCGAAGCGTAACGTACTGATCTTTTGTGCTCTGTTATTCTTTGCGAGAGCGATCTACCTGTCTCGCCTACATAAATGTCATGACAATTACTACACGGTATCTTGTAAACTCCGGCTTCTTCCCTTTTGTTATTTAAGTATACGTTAACGAGCGAACTCCCGATGGATTTGGGATAATGGAAAATGAAAGGATTATCAGAACTGAGTTGCTCGGTGGCCTTTTGGATGTTTTCATCGTATGGAAGCTTTATTTTGTTGTTGAAATCTATTTGTCTGTTGTGAGTGGGACCTCTGTAGTATATTTTATTTGCTTTATTAATAGCCCTCTCGATAATGTGTGGTGGATAGAGCAGTTGCGTTAGGTGTTGGCGGATCGTGTTAAATTCTTGATCCAGGTACTCATTTGAACATATCCTAAGTCCTCTGAGGAATAGGTTGCACCCTACCATGATTTTTACGGAGACGTCGTGGTAGCTTAAGAAATGAATGTAGGAGACAGCGAAGGTGGGTTTTCTATATACTGTAAATGCATACCTGTTCTGTTTTCTTATGATCAGTACATCTAGGAACGGCAGTTTTCCGTCCTTTTCCCATTCTGTTTTAAATTTTATGGTCGGAACTAGCGAATTTAGCCTATTAAAAAATTCCTTAAAGTCCCCCCAGCTATTGTCCCAAAAAGTAAAGATATCATCTACGTATCTAAGCCAGATCATGTTATGGGGTTTGATAGACGACAAAAGTTCTGTTTCGAAATATTCCATGTACAAGTTTGCTAGAAGGGGTGATAGGGGACTTCCCATGCTACAGCCAAATTTTTGTTTGTAAAAATTACCATTGAAAGAAAACACGTTGTTAGTTACACAGAGGTTGATAAGTTTTAAAGTTTTATCTATGCCAAGAGGAAAATGGTCTTCATATGGTTGTAACTTCCTCTCTAAGAAAAACAACACGTCGGCAATCGGGACTTTAGTAAATAATGAATCGACGTCTAGACTGAGCAGTTTGATGTTGTTTGAGGGGATGTTTAAACTATTAAATTTTTGTATGAAATCTTCTGCATGTTTGACGTGGGAGGATGAGAAGGTTCCTAGAAAGGGTGATAACAAGTCTGCGAGCCATTTTGATAATTTGTACATGAAAGAGCCCCTGCTAGATATTATGGGGCGTAAAGGAATCCCATCTTTATGTGTTTTCGGGAGGCCGTCAATGGTAATTTTTACAAACAAAAATTTGGCTGTAGCATGGGAAGTCCCCTATCACCCCTTCTAGCAAACTTGTACATGGAATATTTCGAAACAGAACTTTTGTCGTCTATCAAACCCCATAACATGATCTGGCTTAGATACGTAGATGATATCTTTACTTTTTGGGACAATAGCTGGGGGGACTTTAAGGAATTTTTTAATAGGCTAAATTCGCTAGTTCCGACCATAAAATTTAAAACAGAATGGGAAAAGGACGGAAAACTGCCGTTCCTAGATGTACTGATCATAAGAAAACAGAACAGGTATGCATTTACAGTATATAGAAAACCCACCTTCGCTGTCTCCTACATTCATTTCTTAAGCTACCACGACGTCTCCGTAAAAATCATGGTAGGGTGCAACCTATTCCTCAGAGGACTTAGGATATGTTCAAATGAGTACCTGGATCAAGAATTTAACACGATCCGCCAACACCTAACGCAACTGCTCTATCCACCACACATTATCGAGAGGGCTATTAATAAAGCAAATAAAATATACTACAGAGGTCCCACTCACAACAGACAAATAGATTTCAACAACAAAATAAAGCTTCCATACGATGAAAACATCCAAAAGGCCACCGAGCAACTCAGTTCTGATAATCCTTTCATTTTCCATTATCCCAAATCCATCGGGAGTTCGCTCGTTAACGTATACTTAAATAACAAAAGGGAAGAAGCCGGAGTTTACAAGATACCGTGTAGTAATTGTCATGACATTTATGTAGGCGAGACAGGTAGATCGCTCTCGCAAAGAATAACAGAGCACAAAAGATCAGTACGTTACGCTTCGGAGAGTTCGGGAATTTTCCTACATATTAGAAATACAGGGCATGTCATTAACTGGAGTGGGGCGGAGTTGGTTTTCAAGAGTAGCTGTCCGTACAAAAGAAAGATGCTGGAATCTGCTATCATCAATCAAACCAACAATATGAACCTGTCAGGAGGACATTGGAAATCGGACGCCATTGACACCTTAATCCTCGCACCCGTTTTGAAGAAGATGACCCAAGAAACGCGACCGCCAGATCCATCGCCAAACGGGAGCTAATGAGGCCAAAAACCACTAGGGAATTTGGTCAATCTCCTCCTTCTTAAGAAACGCCACCTCCTTAACATCGGAGGCCTAAGGCCACACCTTCATGTTTTTGTATATATACCATTGTAACTTTCCACCTGTCCATATTCTACCAGTGAACAGGGGCACAGAAACAAGTGCCCGAAATATATGGTTTCAACGTTTAAATAGTGTTTTATGGGCCTTCTTATTTTCATATATATATATATATATATATATATATATATATATATATATATATATATATATATATATATATATATATATATATATACTGTATATAACTTTATAATTTATATATACACACACACACACACACATATATATATATATATATATATATATATATATATATATATATATATATATATATATATATATATATATATATATATATATATATATATATATATATAACGGGACGGTGACTTCAAGAGTCCCCTTAAACGTCCAAGTATCTCAAGAGTTTTCTTCTCCATGTTTCTCCCTCTTTTCTTCTTTATCAAATTACAAATTAATTCTATTGCTCTTCGTGGTAAGCTCGATTCTGTTGTCTTTCTGTATCTGAATTTAATAGTTATGAATTTGTAATCATCTTTTTCTTGTTTTTGCTTGGGAAAGTAAAGTTTAGAGAAATTAGCGAATGTAGCTGCCATTTTTTTAACTGAATTAAATGTCTCAAGGTAACTAAAAAATTATGTACCTAATTAAAGTTCTTTTTGGACGCATTCATCATATATTGTCTCTTTGTCACCGTTTAAAATTTTATGTTGATGTCAAGTCTTTAATTCATTACTTACCAAAAAAGCAATTCTTCACAGGAATGACACTAATTATTAAATTTCGCAGCAAAAGTTCACACAAAATTAGCAGTGATGAAAATAACGAAAGCTTATCCCCTTAGCAACTAACAATATACCCTCTCTCTCTCTCTCTCTCTCTCTCTCTCTCTCTCTCTCTCTCTCTCTCTCTCTCTCTGTTTCCAAAGAATGCAACTAACAATATACCCTCTCTCTCTCTCTCTTTCCAAAGGCGGCCTTAGCAACTAACAATATACCCTCTCTCTCTCTCTCTCTCTCTCTCTCTCTCTCTCTCTCTCTCTCTCTCTCTCTCTCTCCAAAACATATGTTCATCCTTGCAATTGCTATTAGAAAACCTGTTTAATGAACTGTGCAGGAAAATGAAGCCACCACTAATATTTATCCTGCTGTACTTGATATACGTATCCCGGAGCCACATCCTTTTGATATTCCGCACACTTTGGTATCCCCAGGATGGTCCTCTAAACTGCAACAGCAAAGACCATTGGCATTACATTAACTGACCAGATCATCATTGCTACCCAACAGACGATCAGCTGTTGTCATCAGTCAACCACATCTCACTCAGAAGCCTCACATGGGTATGACCAAAAACCTGAATTGTATTTAATATAATGTGAAGGGAGAAAATTTGAAACCATGTATTTTTATTTGGGTTTTTTCATTGTATTTTACTTTATATATTTTATGAAATCTAAAATAAAATACTCCCGATTGAGCTGGTAACCCTGAGAAAGAATTTATCAATGAAGAAAGGGCAGCTCATTCTTAATCTTTGGCCCACAGACAAGGGAATTAAGACAATAAATAATGAGATTTATCTAAAGGATGGTCTACTCATAACAAAAATCATTAAATATCATAATAAAAAAACAGGCAACAGAGTCTTTATATATTCCCTGTTAATTTTCAGTGTTCACAGAAGCAGCTGCGTATTGGGAAATCCTGAAGTTGAGTCATTGCGGCTCGATATTTTACTCTATATACATCCTGCGAATGGTCAATTAATGATAGTAATAGTTAAAAGTTAAGTATACCTTAGTTGAACCAGACCACTGAGCTGATTAACAGCTCTCCTAGGGCTGACCCGAAGGATTAGATTTATTTTCCGTGGCTAAGAACCAATTGGTCACCTAGCAACGGGATCTACAGCTTATTGTGGAATCCGAACCACACTATAGCAAGAAATGAATTTCTATCACCAGAAATAAATTCCTCTTATTCTTCACTGGCCAGTCGGAGATTCGAACTCGCAGCCAGCAGAGTGCTGCTGAGAACGGAACCCACTCCACCAACGCGGAACCGATAATGATAGTAAAAATATTAATATGAAGAAGATGGTGATGATGCAAGATAAAAAATAATTAGTGTGAGTATGAGTGTAACTTTTTTTATATGACGTACACAGATAAGAGTAGGCTACATTTCGTTATACGATATATTAAAAGTACTTCCGCTTAACCTACTACTGTCTCTCACAAAGTGCTTCAATTGTTTCGGACGTACATCTTCAAAAGCTTTGCACGTTCTCATCGGATAACATTCCCTGAATGCCAGAGCAGTGAGAAATTCTTACTAAATCCCAAAGCTGCAGATCAACGAGGACTGGGCGCCATGTATCCGCATTAGACCCAAAACCAGATTTTAAAAGTGGATTCTGTTCGTTGTTCATAAGAGCGGCACCACAGAGGCAGTGTTGCTGGGGGCCTCTAACATGAAGTGACTATCGGATGACGTTCAGGAAATGCAACGCCTATTCAAAATATATGATGATGATGGTGATGATAAGAGAGAAGCGGAGTATAATAAACATCTTATGAGCTAGCAAGGTTCCACCATAAAATAAATCTAATCCTTCGGGCCAGCCCTAGGAGAGCTGTTAATCAGCTCAGTGTTCTGGTTAAACTAAGATATACTTTTTTTTCCATTATATAATTCTCTCTCTCTCTCTCTCTCTCTCTCTCTCTCTCTCTCTCTCTCTCTCTCTCTCTCTCTCATTTACACGTCAGAAGCTACAATTATAATTTTTGTAGAGAATACCTCAGCAAGGAAAGTGAGAGAAAAGGAGCTAAAGAAAGCTTCCAAAGACATGAAAGAGAAAGAAAAGGAAAAATATAATACGTGGAAGGGAGATGAAACAAGAAGACGATTACGAAATATGAAAACTGAAAGGTGATGAGCAGGAAATAGAAATAAGAGAAGAGTAAAATTGTGACTGACAGACGAAAAGGTAAAAAAGGATAAAGGCAATGTGGAGGCTAATGAAGAATTACTCTATGAGAAGAGAGAGTATAATCTTAGTTTAACCAGACCACTGAGCTGATTAACAGCTCTCCTAGAGATGACCCGAAGGATTAGACTTATTTTACGTGGCTAAGAACCAACTGGTTACCTAGCAACGGGACCTACAGCTTACTGCGGAATCCGAACCACATTATGACGAGAAATGAATTTCTATCACCAGAAATAAATTCTTCTAATTCTTCACTGGCCGGTCGGAGAGTCGAACGCTGGGCCAATAGCGTGCTAGCCGAGAGCTCTACCCATCCCTCCAATGAATTACTCTCTATGAGAAGAACTCTGGACAGAATATCAAAGAAGGTGTAAAACGACAAAAGGGGAAGCGACTTGGAGTTTTAACTGGGGGAAAGAAAGAAAGTGGAAACGATGATGAATAGAAGGCAACGAAAAAGAAGAAAAAGAAAATTAAGAAAAATGGATGATCGTAAATAGGAAGGGTGGAAAGGGGGAAAGAAGGAAAAGAGAGCAATGAAGGAAAGAATAAATTTAGGCGATTGAAATATAAGATAAAAAAAAAAAAAAAAAACAGAAAACGAAGCTGTTGCAGAGAACGAAGGAACTATATAGGAAGGTGAAAAAAAGACAGGAAAAGGTGGAGAGATGAGCAAATAGCAATTATGAATAAATGTAAGTGGGAGGAAGAGACGCGGAAGACGAATAAAAAAAGACAGAAAATTAATTACGGGGGAAAAAGTGAGACAGAGGTCAATGATAACATGAAGTAAGAAACAGGAGTAAAAAAATAAGTAAAAACCAACAATACGGGAAAAAAATTATTATGGCTTTAGTATTTGAAATGCACAACTACAAAGGTGTGTAGAAAATTAGTACCACACTGATCATTTTGCACTAACCCAGATTACTTCGTCTGTGCCACATTTTTACTATACGTATTAGAAAATTTTGCTCTTTCCACCTTCATACCCAACTTCCATTCTCTCTCTCCCTTTCTCTCTCTCTTGTATTCGAAGAATAAATGAAATTAGTAGGAAAGGAAATTCCTAATTGTTGTGCTCACGTACAGTTATGTAATGTCCGATTCATTTTATTTGTTTTTCAGGAGAAACGCTACGTTCTTGCACTTCAAGTCACTGTTATCAGGGGCGTGTCCTAAAAATAAGGAGCGTTTAAGTAAAAATGCATAAATGGAAGCAAATGAGTAACTCACTGGAAAACATAAATATACCATTTACGCTTAATAATACATTGCCACTTTGCATAAGTGTCACAATTTCTAAACTAAATAACAAAGAGACGACTCACATCATTTACCCTTAACTACGCGATAGTAAGCAACACATTCTAGATAAAATTTCATCGCTGAACAAAAATGAAACGGAAGACACAATAAAACGAAAAACTAAAGTAGAAAAGTAGGGTTGTGAGATAAACGAGTTCAACTGACCAGAGAGGTATTAGTCTCAGCTTCCCCTCAGGAGATTTATCTTTACTTTAACCATAGGATCCAGTTTGCGTGGGCAGGACACTTTTCTCTTTTGCAAAAGACTCCTGACCAAATGGTTTGAAATTCCATTAAGATCCATTTGCCACTTTATCTTTACAAGATTTATCATCACTTTTTATTCCGGATTTATATTCTGACTTTTGGTTATTTTTTCTTTGACATGTTTTCTGTGTTAAGATTGAATCTAACATTTGACATGTTATTTTTAGTCAAGATATTTAATAATTAAATTCTCTCATGAAAGAAAGAAAATCTTGAATTTCTAAAAAATTTCCGTTTTATCCTCTCTCTCTCTCTCTCCTCTCTCTCTCTCTCTCTCTCTCTCTCTCTCTCTCTCTCTCTCTCTCTCTCTCTCTCTCTCTCCATATTCTTCTGCTCTTGTTCTTTTTCCTCTTCTTCTGTTTCTTTGAGAGGATTTTTTTTTTCTTATTTTGATTAAATATAAAATGCCCCGCTCTGTAAGAAACTGAAGGCAATAAAAATAAATGAAGATTTAAAAACAATGTAAAAAATTATAAAAATAGACTAAAGGGAAAATCCACGACACGTTCAATTAATATATTTGGGTTTAAACGAACGAATTTGAGTGAAACGATTCAGCTAAATTTAACAGTCAACAATTCCCCGTTTATCTGGTGGTTCTGTTTTCACAGAACCTTTATTGGTGAGGGAAACACGAAGAGGAAATTATCCAAAGCAAGGAGAACCTGACATTGCTCTGCAGTTCTCGTGTCGACTGTTCTGACTGCATTTCCATTTAAGTCGGTGAGTCGGTCTAGAGATGCAGCATTTGATTTCATGTAATCTAAGATGATTCGATATGTTCAAGAATAAAACAAAGAAAACTCGGACAGTAAAGAAGCAGCTTCACATATTGTGAATAGATGATTAAAAATTTGTGAACAAGCGGAATTGCGAATGATTAAGAACAAAGTCAGTAGAAAGACAACGATCAGCATATTTTTTTTACATTTTACGTGAATTTTATTCTATTGCGGTCACTAAATAGAAGTCATACCATACCTCTGATTATTTCTCAGTATTTATATTGCCTAAATAAAATGAATCACAGCCCATACATCGAATTTCATAACCCATGTTGGTATTCAGTTGTCTGTACTTTTTTGAAGTATACTTTTCACCATCTTGCTTTATGCAAAAGCTCATATATGACGAATAAATATTTTTAAACTATAAGCCAAACAATCCTATGAACACTGGTCTATAGACCCTCTGGCTGGGCCAATTTTATAACTCAGACTTTTTATAAAAAAAAAAAAAAACAAAGGAAAGAAATTTATGCATTCAGATTCCAAATACCAAAGTAGACTTGTGTTAATCCTTTTTCCGTATCAGCTTAAGGACTGTATTTAATCGGAAGATGTGGTTGTATAGTGCGTTCATTTAAACTTGATAACAGTTAAGTGTACCACAGTCACCCATTTCACAATATTTCATATATTTCGTCAAGCAACTTTCTCTTAATCGAATCCACTAACGCTGTTTCCATATCATCTCCCACTGAATGTGTCTTATTAAGCTATTTCATCGAAGTATTTCTAATTTTTTTTCCAAGACGAGGCACAGAATTTAAATAAGTTACATTAGGCTCATTGTCTACATTTTCTTGTTCAGTGGAAACAATATTCGTCATTTATACCTGTGAAATCTAACACTTTCCTACTTTAAGAAAACACAACACACACAATCGTGTACACTTCACTCAGTTCCAATAAACAGGAGAGCACTACTTCATTTCCCATGCCTTTAATAGTTTCCCGGTTCAAAATCACCTAATGCGATTTATTCACATTCATACAAAGTTAAATACCACAATTCGTGCTTTCATATTTTAAACTCGTGTAGACTTACTTTTGCATTTCTACAAAACGTTACATTTTCGCATTTCGTGCTAAAAATACTCTGGACAGCAATCTCAAAATAGCTTACATTTATGATGATTTTTTTAACGCTTTAGAACTTTATTCGCCAAATTTCAGAAACATTCAAGTCTTCAGATTCCAGATTTTTTATTTATATTTCACCTAGAAAACACTAACAAGGTTTCTGCGCTGGAAAGACAAACCAACAAACAAAATGACAATAAAAGAGTGAAACGAAAAACTGTGGTCCGATGGAAATTAAAAGAAAAAAAAAAATTACTGGACGAAAGAGACGAGAGCGAGACGCCCTTTGAAAATGAATCCATAAAGGCAGAAAATTTCCCAGTATCAAGAGGAAGCTCAGATGAAATATACAGACTAATAAAAAAAAACTAGGAATCAGTACAGAAGGATACTCATAGGAAACTAGAGTAAAGGAATTTTACTAAAAAAGAAATGTAATATATTTCTACCTTCACTTGAGGACATGCCACAAGTCCAAAATAAAAAATGTAATGGAAAACATCCCCCCCCCCACGCCTTCGTAAAAGAAGAGGTGCCATCACTGCACTTCACATGGTGCACTGTGGGCATTACTAAAAGTAGTTTGCACCGTTCCTTCGGTCGCTAGGTGCACCCAGTTCCTAGCCTTCACCTTCACTCCTGCTTCCTTTCTTCCATTTTGCTGTCCAACTCCCTCTTTTCAGTCTTAATCACTGAATGGCTGAAAGTGCCCCAGTTCTTGATTATATAGCCTATCTGTCATAAATCAAATAAAATTATGAGGAACACCCATCGAGGAACTGTAATATTACAAAAGAATTTTATTTTTCTTGTAGCACGTTCTTAAGGAAAAATAAAAATTATAATAGAAAAGAAGGATAAGATAACATCCATACAATGCTGACACTGCAACTATGGTCTAATAACAACTATATCAAGAAAAGTTAACAATAGTGGCAGCTGTCTCGAGTGTAAGAAGGAAATAAAAGGAGCAACAACAGAACAAAGCACTAAGAAAATAACTTGAGAGCTAATATAACTGATGATGCCATACTGAAAATGTAATTGGAGTAGGAAACATCCCGACATGTCACGGATCTCGAATATTACGCTATACATATTATCTTGCTTCGAATAAATAATTTCTTGGAACAAAAAATACCAGTGTAAAAATTCTAAGCAACAAAGCGTCACCACCGAGGGTACTGAGCATCCTCTTAAATTCCCGATCAGATCAGAACACAGTTGAAACAGATCGTTCCTAACGAATACTCAAGTGTGGTATAAGTGCTCCACATGAAATGGACGAAAACGGTTTAAAACTGAATTTTCAATTTCCATTCAGACAAACCAGTCTTCATTAGCAGAAGAATACAATACTCAGAGACCCACATATACCCACACACACATAAATTAACACACACACACACACACACACACATATATATATATATATATATATATATATATATATATATAATATATATATATATTATATATATATGTATATATATATGTATATATATATATATATATATATATATATATATATATATATATATATATGTGTGTGTGTGTGTGTGTGTGTGTGTGTTAATTTATGTGTGTGTGGGTATATGTAAAAAATACCTATTATTAATCCTAATTTGGCTTGGGAAACAAACCCAACGCTTCTAGATCAGTCTTCAATGTAGTATCATTCACGAAGATATTGTCAGTATTTGTTATTTCTTCTTATCCAACGTCACTTTCTGTCTAAAAATGGGTAAGCACAGTAGTGCTGTATTTTTCAAATACTGTCTCACATGAAATAATGACCAATATTTTATATAAATGTTTTTTTCTGTATTTTATAGTGTTTGTATGTCTTTCAAAGCAAAGTAAAGGTAACCATACTTCTAGGTTATTACATTTTGTTAATCATCTGATGAGCTTTTATTTTTTCAATATGTGAATACATTTCTCTCTAGTTTTATATACAATATATATATATATATATATATATATATATATATATATATATATATATATATATATATATATATATAATATATATATATATATATATATATATATATATATATATATATATATATATATATAATATGTGTGTGTAACTCTAATAGCCACAATGCCCTCTTAACTTCTCGAATTCTTCGCGCTTTTTTGGATATGCTTGTAACTACGAAGCCGTGACATCCAAACACAACCTTGTGGTTAAGGTGACCCGGGTTCGTCTTGCGCGACCGGAAAATCACAAGTCTCTTCAATTTCTTGTGTTTGGATGTCACGGCTTCGTAGTTACAAGCATATCCAAAAAAGCGCGAAGAATTCGAGAAGTTAAGAGGGCATTGTGGCTATTAGAATTACATATGTGTCTGGTAAAAGTGACCAGTAGATTCTACATATATATATATATATATATATATATATATATATATATATATATATATATATATATATATATATATATATATATATATATGTATATGTATATTGTCAGTATGTTGTCCTTTCACTTAATTTTAATACATTACTATAATAATATTTTGTAATTTTCGTATTAAGCCACTTGGACAGAGTTTTTTAAAGACTTAGTTTATCCTCTTCACCGGCCCTTTGTTGCGTAACAAGCAATTATAGTTTTTTTTCATTTCAAGACACGTCATCTTGGCTCCTCCTCCTCGAGAGGTTTTGTCTTGTCCATTGAAGACGAACGAGAGGATCTTTTTCTGAGCCACTGCTGGTGGTTACTGAGGTTACTTGCTAGATTACCTGTTGCCTTTATTACTTGCTGTCACCACTGCATGAATCCCCAAGAAGAATTCTCCTAATATAAGGAGCGTAAAATCCAGGGAATTTTGCTCCACTGATATTGGAGTTCCGGCATCCCACCTAACGCCTCAGCCTGTGGTTCAGTACTCTCTGCCTGCCGGCAAGGGATGTATTACAGCAAACCCCCCATATTCGCGGTCTCACTATTCGCGGACTCACCTATTCACAGATTTCTCTATGGAAGATATATACACATTATTCGCTGAAAATACGCCCATTCACGGTATTTTTCACTGAGAAATATTTACTAATTACTGTATTTTCATCTCATTTTCATGAATAAATGCACTTTTTGTGATAAAATTATTAAAATACTCAGGTAGTGCTCGAATTACGATATAATTCGCCTTAGGATAATTCGATTTTGCAATGGGGTAAGCAATTAATACCGATACAACAATATTTATAAAATATTTTTAAATTTCACGCAGCGCAGGCACCAGCATACATTCAGGCAGCGAGAGACCAAATTACAATAGACCAACTTCTTTTCCCTCCATCTCTTTATCCCATCTTTTAGTTAAAAAAGTAAAAGAGAATGATAAAAGTATTGTTAGTAACGTCATACTCTTGCATAAATGCATACAGCCATAAACAACCAACCAAGAAACTGTTGTTTTGCTTATCACCGAATCGGATAACATAAGCCGTTTTGCTTGTATTTCAACCATTGTACAGTAATACATAATTACCTTAGTTATAGTACAAATGAAGTTAAGTAGAATAGGACTGATATATTTTTACATTATACCCTTATTCGGTATGGATAGAAGACGGACAAGGAAATATACCGCTAAATTTAAGCTGCAAGTTGTAGCTGAAGCTGCTAATGACTATAAATTATCGTGCATTGGCAACATGGATGAAACTTGACCGTAATTCAAATTGGAGAGAAAGTATTTTAATAAAAATTACTGGGCATGAAAGAACACATTGCTGCTATTTTTATGTCAATAAATGATAAATACGTAAAACTCGTATTATGATGAAATCTTGATTTTTTCACACAAAACAAACGCCCCTAAATGGCCAACGTCATCTATTGAAGAAAAAAATAGCTAAGTTAATTTCACAACAAGACATATTTAAGTTATATTTCGACTTAAAAACACTTCGTATAGCGAAAAATAACCTTGCCCCATATAAATAAAGTATCTAGAGATTCATTTATGCTAAGTAGAAGCAAGAAAAGCATTCTGAACTGAGTTAAATAAAGAAAAATAAACTTCCTGCGTAATCAATTTCCAAACCAAAACACTGATCGCTATAATCGCAATTTATATTACAAAAGCAATATAAGAATATATACAATATTATTGGATACAGAATGATCCTAGCACCTGCCCAGAGAAGGTAACCTGTGTGATCTCTGCCCCTGTAGTATTAACGATTGATTAACCCCTTAGGCATTTGTAACATACTAACCTTTTCCAACTAACCTCCTTCAAACTATCCCATACTCAAACTGATACCTTCCTTAATTGCGTACCGTGATTCACCCTTCAGGGTACTCATCTTTAATTTTGTTGCGTGTATTAATCATAAAGTGTTGCGTAACTCATAATTCATTGTGTGCCAACTCGTTCAGTGCCAGAGTCTTAGGATAGTAGGTTAGGTTAAATATTTACTATGTGCATTTGCCTAGCAGTGGAGTTCTCCTGTCGTTAGAGACAGTTAGTAGAAGTGTCTATACCCTTAGTAAGGTTAGACTCTGCTGTAGTAAGTAAGTTAGCCAACCCAGTACCTCTCTTAGCAGTTAAGTACGTCCATTTAGCTATTGCAGTGCAAAAGTACAATTCATGTAGGGACGCTAGCTG
>JANJGK010000005.1:69191256-69243756 GCA_039081455.1 Macrobrachium rosenbergii | reverse complement strand
GACTTAGTAAGAACTCTTGGGCTTCGTCAAGAATCTGATCGCCCATTTGCTTAAATGACGATAAAATATGCGGAATGTAAATATGTTCAGCATTGTTCTAAGCGCAGTAGAATTTATTTCTTTTTTAATGTGATGGAGTACAAAAGCTGACCAAAGACCGTTATCAGCAACCATAAATTTTATGATTTCCATGACTAGGAAACTTTTGTAGACGCCAAGATCACTTTAAAGATATTGAGAAAAGTTTACAGCCACTGGAGATGGGAGATAAGCAAAAAAGAATAGAGCAAACGTGGGGACCAGTAATCTGTCTCAAATCAAACATTTCTGATTTTGCTGCTAACAGAAACATTCTCGTACCAGAGATTTTATCGCAAGAACTGTAATAAAACTTGTACCAATAATTACAAAGACCAATGGCTCTACCCCAAGCACTTAAAGTGTAACAAGCATTCAATCAACAGGCTGGCAACACAAAAGTTTTATAAAAAAAATATCAATAAAACATGTAATGTAACACTTACCACACTCTGCAGAGCGAAGAATCCGATGGTGAAGCGTTATCTTGGGGAAACGGTTCCAAGACAACAAAAAACGCATTATGAAGCACTAATACAACGCGCACCTGCAATAATACAAATATCTGAATAATTACAAGAAATATCAATCTTTCAGATGTCCTGATTCCTTTGGGAGTATAGTAAAGCTAATGCTTTGGGAGTATAATAAAGCTAATAAGATAAATCATATTACTACTATTAAAATGATGATAATAAATACATTATTACTTAAAATGATGATAATAAATTTTTAGTAAACAGCGTACTGCGTGGAAGTGGGTAAGAATGATTAACTGAATCAGTCATTCGAGGTCCTATACAAATTATATATATATATATATATATATATATATATATATATATATATATATATATATTATATATATTTAACCTACTGTATACACACACACATATATTTATATATATATATATATATATATATATATATATATATATATATATATATATATATATATATATATCATTCAATACCACAAGCGCTTGCAGGAAAGTTTTCGTCTATTTTTCAAGACAGATCATAACGGTCGCTTTGACTTTTTTTTTTTTTTAAATACTGTCAATTATTAGGTAATAAATACTCATTAGTACCCAATTCACTTTCCCTTTGGAATAACCTCCCCCCAGAATAGGGAATTATATTGTAAATAATGTGAATCTACCCATTTCAGCCATAAAATTTGAAACGTACGAAATTAAAATAAAAAAATATTCCCGTTATGTGCAAAATACTCGTAAAGCAGAGATACTTGATGAACAGCTGCTGCATGGTGATGACAGTCAGGGAATGATAAGGAATATTCCTTATGGTGGCATGTAGCACCCCCCCCCCTCTCTCTCTCTCTCTCTCTCTCTCTCTCTCCTCTCTCTCTCTCTCTCTCTCTCTCATGATGCAACGGCCAAGTTAAACGTGTAGTGTAATGGGGAGTGACCAATTCACGGTCCCACAAGTACTGGCCGACTACCAGTTCCCCAAACTTTAAATGGACTTCATGCACAGGTGGATATAACAAACGCGCACTAGCATACACACACACACACACACACAGAGAGAGAGAGAGAGAGAGAGAGAGAGAGAGAGAGAGAGAGAGAGAGAGAGAGAGAGAGAGAGAGGAGAGAGAGAGAGAGAGAGGTGAGATAAAAAAAAATTGTTTAAGCAGCTTTGTCCACAAATCAAAACGGATATCAATTAGCTGTTAATTGCAGAAGTTAATGGCTTTACATTAAAAAAAAAAAAAACTGTTTGAAACCTATTTCTTGGGCCTGTACGTTTTCGTTGTCAGTAAATGAATAAATAAATATATAACAAACAAGTATAGCTAGAATTTACCATTAAGCCAGAAAGATCTACAACAGACGAAGAAATGCCTTTTTTTTCCCAGTGCGTTGCTTTCAGTGGTATCATTTCCAGTCATTCTGGAATGGAGCAGATTATCGGTGCAGCAAACTTTTTGAAAACTACAATGTTGTTGACGCACTTAAGTAATAATATGAACAGGTTGAAAGTTACTCTACTGAAAATAATTTCTTATCATGATGACTCACCACAAAAGAACAGTTATACAACCGGCACTTCGAAAAAACTTTGTACTGTTGAAATACAGAAAAAATGTATATCCAAATGTCTTTTCCAAACAGCATTTCCGCTTGCAAGTCAAATGATGTCCCATTTTGATTTGCTTCTTTCATCTACTTAGGATTTCGTCGTTAGCAAGATAAATTTTGAAACAGAAAGGTAATGAGTTGACGAACTCCAGCCTTTAGTACTTTAGTATACTTTGTTACTATTATTATTTTTATCTCTTTTACAATTATTATTATTATTATTATTATTATTATTATTATTATTATTATTATTATTATTATTATTATTACTTGACCCAACTTCACAGAGAAAAATTACCTTACAAAAACAGGTTGGCCTAAGCACTTCAACCATTGTGGTCAAGGCCCAAGCGTCTGCTCTTGGATCTAAGCAGTGTTTAGTATACATGGTTCCTGTAAATGACAGGACTTTCTTTGCATACAGTCACTAAACGCTAACTAAAGAGTAATGTACAATCACTAAACACTAACATTCACAATACACTTACTGTACACTCACACTTACTATACACTCACACTCACTAAACACTCACACTTATTATACACTCACATTCAATAAAACTAAACACTTACTGAATACTCAATACTCACTAGGCACTAACTATACACTTAACGCTCACTAAACACTCATAAAACACTAAATACTCACTGTACCCTACTCAGTAAACATTTACTTAATCGTAAACATTCATTAAACACTAAACACTCACTAAGCATTCACTCAGCACTCACTATACACTAAACATTCGCTAAGTACTCACTGTACACTAAACACTCACTAAACATTCACTAAGCACTCACTATACACTAAACATTCACTAAACCTTAAACACTCATTAAACTACTCACTAAATCCTAAATGCTCATTAAATCCCTAAACACTCATTAAGCACTAAACAGTCAAAGAACATTCACTGTCACTCATTAAACACTCACTAAACACTTACACACTAAACATTCATTAAACACTAATTTTCACAAGACATTCGCTAAACACTCACTGAACATTCACTGAATAGCCTACTTACGAAACATTCACTAAACACTAACATTCACTAAACCCTAAACATTCACTGAATGCTTACACACTAAACATTCACTAAACACAAACATTCACAAAGCCTTCACTAAACCCTAAACACTCACTAAACATTCACTGAATACTTACATAGTCCACATTCACTGAACAATTACACACTAAACATTCACTAAACAATAACATGAACTAAACTTTACTAAACCCTAAACACTCACTAAACAGTCACTGAATACTTATATTCACATTCACTAACATTCACAAAACATTCACTAAACCCTAAACTAAACATTCACTAAACACTTACTCATAAACATTCACCAAACACTTACTCACTAAACCCTAAACATTCGCTAAATACTTACTCATTAAACATTAACGATGAAAAAAATTCACAATCGCACTAAGCCCCTGTTCAATTTGCAGGATGCCATACCTTTAAAGATGGCTCAATGCTTTGCAGCGCCACTCTGGTGGAAAACCACCGAACTATGCAGTACTGGTATGGAGATCGCAATTCCAGGTATATAACCTCTATGCCGGAAACCCTTATCAAATTGCGGGCTGCTCCAGGAGCAAGAGCCCGTGCCAGCACAAGGCTGGCTTAATCTTAAGCAACAACAGCCCTTATCTTTCTAAGATCTACTACAAATCGTAAAAAGCGAACGGTGTTTAATCCTGAAGCGACAGATCTGCCTCTGGGAAAATGGATGGTGGGGAAAAATCCCCAATCTTTTTGGTCAAAGACAGGAAATAATTGCCAGGTCGAGCAATTCGAGGATAACTGCTGATACTAAAAGAATATATGTCACACGTGAAGGCCTGTCAGATGTTACGATGGCACCTAAGAGTGCGCTATTTTTTTCTTTTTTTTTTAGTCTCGTGAATAAACGGCGAAAAAAATAAACACAGGGGCACAAAGGGCAGCAAGGAAAACACTGCAGCAGAAAGAAACAGGTTCTAAAGAAAGAGCGAGAAGGGGGGGGGGGTGGCGGTTGGGGTCACTTTCTTAATTGTTATAATCTGTCTTATTGAGAAAATGTAAGAAGAAAAATCCCAAACAGGAAACAACATTGAAAGCACCAACGGATTAAACCCACATAAAGCTTCAGCAATTTGGAGGAGGAAAGCAACCTCATCCATGAAAAACAAAATTTTTGAAAAACTTACTGTATCAGCTACTCTAGGCCATACTGAAGCCCAAAGCCACTCATGGCGGACTCAAAATACCTTTCACATGTACTAAGCTGTGATTTTCTGGAGGTTGTTAGTACCATGCTAAAACCCCAATAGATGGTGTAACTGCACTATAAATAATCACTGTAGCATTTATCCTAAGGCTTTTTGAAGCCGTATCCTAATTAATATTTTACTCAACGAAACTGGTGACTTTTGCTTACTTTGTAAGTTTCCTTAATGAGCAAAGACGGGAGTGAAATACCTCATTCTCCAGAACCTGCGACTTTGCTCTTAGAACGTTATTATACGTCCTGCAGAAGTTTCCACAAACCAAAGGCCTTTTACTGCCAATTTCTATGATATAAATTAAAAAGCCAAAACTTTTGGCAATTAAACTGACTTGTGAAACCAAAAATGGATCTACATAAAATAAGAGAAAAACAAAATGTTGATCTTGGAAAATAAGACTATGAATAGTCTAAAAATGATTGAGTTTCTTCTGTCTGAGAAAAATACTGTTTAAGCTGACTTGAAGAACTGGACACGGTAAAATCATACTTAATTCATTACTACCAAGGGAGTTGCCAACCTAAATGAAAAAATACAAAACTTAGAGCTAGAGGTTAATCAGTGAAATATTTGTCAAAGTTTCTGGGATCGATAGAAAGTACTATAAAGTTCTGGCATTTATGCCGACTTCAGACCTACAAAATTATCAAGGGAAAATAACAGGTCACCGCAAAGGTACTTACCTACCAACTTCCATTAAAATTAAGAGAATTCGGGGACAATGTAGAACCATAATAAATAACCCTGTCATAAATAAAGCCTTACATGACAGCCGGATAGTAATATTATGAACATTTCAACTTAACCTCTTCTAGCAATCAGAAGCTTCATAGTAATTGTGCTTTGATATGATACATGCAGCGCAATCATGAACTATCAATTTTTTTCAAGTCTTACATTTTGATAAACTTTGTCTAAATAATGGCAAGAGAAATAATGACATCTTGAAGATTACAAAAGTAAATGATTTATTGCCATCTGAAGGGAATGAACTGCCTCACCCCTTACAAGGCGCCGTTTCACCCAAAAGTACTTGTATTTTGCATCCTAAAAAATAATTCTGTAACTATATTACTTTCCGAAAGTTGGATGGAAAATACTAAAAGTTTATCTGTTAAATTTTATTGTATCCTTGAAAAACAGGGAATGGTAAAAAAAAATATCTGTTTTGAATAATCAACTGTTCCTAAGAGAGATAAAACGTTGAAAAATAAAATTTTAGCCTTTAAACTGTTCTGTGATATTCCTATAAAAGTCAAGATAAAACTATTTTGGAGATACAATCACTAACCCTATAAGTACCAATTTGTGACCTGCAAATATAGGACTAGCTCAAAAAGTTTTTGGGAAAAATTACTTACCTTTACAGGTACCAACCCATCAACTTTCATCAAAACATGGCAAAACAAAGTTCACTGATCATTATACAAAATTACAAATTACAAAAAATTGAGGTAGATCACTTACCAAATTTAATATTTTTTTTTGCAGCAGGACTTCTGTGAAACAATAACAACTTAGTGTTGAGCTTGGCGCAAACGCGATCGACGGTAGTAACTACACACTCCCCCTAAACACTCCCTTATAAAACTTTCAAAAACGCGAAACTGCACTTGCTAGTCATATAATGTTTTCTATTATGCAAAAACTTGCATAAATAATGGTGTTCTGTTCTCGGAAACTTGTGATTGTGTACTTTTGTTAACACCCTTCTTGCATTAACAATTGTTTTCTAAATTATCCTTTGGGCTCTAATATGGATTACGCAGTGTTCATGAAAGCCTTCTCAGTTTCGTGTAATTGTCTGAAGAATATAGGCTCGTGATACGATCTCCATTTTTTTAATATATTACGGTGAGTTTGACTGATTTAGCAAATCACCGAAAATCAAACAATATGCCAAAGAAATAAATGTCTTAAAAATTCTGAATGAGAAATATCCTCTCGATGCAAGCAACATTGTACGCTGAATACACCGTCTTGAAGTTAAATAACATTTTCATGGCAATTATGTTGAAGTTGTCTTCCATCTTGAATGTCTCTCCCTCTTAGACTAGTGGCTGACAACGGGCTTGATCTGAAAAGAAAAAAATTATGTCTGATGCGTAATCTAAATATAAAATGGGAGATTTTGTAATTTTTTTTAAAAATCAACACGCATTGAGACTGTGATTTAACAATACACATCGATAACCAATACCACTCTGGCCTAAAAAAATGTTTCTCAAAAATAATCTGTCATGATTTCTACCTGGCCATCATCAACAAAAGAAGTTCCAGAGGCATCTGCCATTAAGGAGAACTGCAAGTGTGTGGAGCTTTAAAAAACCACAGGCATTCAGTGTCTGCAATTTCCTCAGTTCCTTCAGACATCTTGCTGTAAAATCTACTAAAGAGAGGACGATATTCTCAGCGTCAATCAACTTGTGTAATTTATTTTTCAAAAGAAAATTATTAAACAAAAACATTCCACGCAATGTATTATGATTCTGGTACGATAATGATATAATGTGTGTTTGACCAGGTAACAAAAATGTACATAACTTCTTTGTAAAAAATAAAATGAATTAGGACCAATAATAAAATTCACTATGAAAATGGAAAAAGAGGGTTGCCTACCCTTTTTGGATTGCCTAATGCACAGAACTAGTAACAGGCTTAAATATATTCTGTGCAGAATATCCACCAATATTTCTGCCTATGTTCATTTTTATTCTGGTCACAGCAACAAGGTTAAGAAATCAGCTGTCACGTCCATTACGTATTACGTATATGTATCCCCGAATATAGGTAAGAAACTGAAATATCCTGACTTTGTATTACACAATGCACTAAAGGCGGCAAAAACATATTTCATTTTAGCAAAAAATAAATTTATGACATAAAAAAAACCTGCTTGTACGGCCATATAATATGATTTCAATGATAATCCCCAACTACTTAAGAATTTTGGACGATGTAAAATAAAAAAAAAAAAAAATAAAACAATGGAACACGTACTTATGAAGAAGTCACCTGACAATACTAATGGATATGTATACCAGACTCCATGTACAGTAATTTGCATGAAAAGTTTTTTATGAGTCAAACAGGAAAAATACTGGAAATGAGAACAGAATGGCATAAAAGATATGTAAAATATGGCAATGAAAAAAATCATACAATCAATTGGACTGGAGGAAAAGGAGTTTTTTCTAATAATGAACTAGAAAGACACAGCACTGACTCTAGTATAAAATAGTTTCCACAAGAACATGAACATTAGTCATGGCACATATAAACTGGATCCATTCTCAAAATAAATATGCAAGGAGTTTAATTCTAAGGAAGATACTTCACCAATTGGTCCAACAACCTAACCTAACCTGGGACTTCACCCTTTGGATCAACAACCTAACCTAACCTAGGCTAGGCTACTATAAATTAAAATAAAAATTTAAATTGAATATTTGCAATTTAACCTAACCACACCCATCCTAACTAAGCCTAAGGAACGGTTATTAAAATAAATAGCATGCAACTTAACCTAACCTAACCTAGGATGCTAGATCCTTACTTGGCCAGACAGGGTTATGGGGTATTTTATCACCTAACCTAACCTGGGGTCGTCAACTAACCTACCTGTATCTTACATAACCTAACCTAGGGTGCCTGGTCCTTACCTGGAGCCCAACTAAAGTAACATAGGTTATCAGATCCTTACTTACCTAGTAGATGATGTTACTTTAAAAACCTTCAAAACACACACTAAAAATAGGATATGCATACAATTCGTCCCTATTTTGACGAACTGGCGTAATCCCATTTTATTAAGTTTTAGTTTTTCAAAGTGTCTCAGTTTTTTATACTCTGTAACATATAAAAATTTCAGCTGTGTTGTCAGATTTTCCAACAAAATTTCCACAAAACATGAGCTAATTAGAAGCTCTGAATATTATCATAATATTTGACGACTATTTTCTCAGAATTAGGAAAAAATGGCTCACCCCAGTTCATCAAACTAGGGACGAATTATGGTTTACAGTAAAAATTGACCAACAGGCTCAAATGTTCAATAAGCCTTACCTTATTGAAAATCAGAACCTGCAAAAGTACCCTATCATGTGGATGTTAGAATATATCCTTGCTGTTTCACTCATTTTGTATTCCCCCCCCCCCAAAAAAAAAAAGCCTCACTTTCCTATAATTGCAGGATATTAGGGTACCAATATCTTTAGGTAACTGAAATGAATGTCACACAAATCCAGAACAGCCAAAATAATACACGGAACAAATATTACACATCTACACTGAACGATCCATGACCACAAACTGAAGCAAGGCTTTTCCCGACACTCCTAAATTTAAAAATCTCTATTAACGGGTGAAACTTACAATAAGTTTGCCAATCAAGTTTCAGCACTGTTCATGTTCCTAATATGCTAGCCATCCTTAACCATAATGGAATTGGGCAAAAAAAAAAAAAAAAAAAAAACCATCGGGAGCTCTACTCACACACATACACAAAGAACTCGAAAATAAAAACCATAGTAGTAACAACATATGTCGGTGATAAAGTGTTCGAGTGATTAGCAACGCAAAAACACACACAAAAATATACTATATATATATATATATATATATATATATATATATATATATATATATATATATATATATATATATATTAACTTTATCACATACACAATTGTTCTGTGCATTAGTAGAATTACTAAAAGGACCTCATTCAAACTGGATGGTATCTAATGGAGTTTTTATTCAAAAAGTTACAAGCTTTCTTGGACAAACAGTCCACATTATCAAGTAACCTATCCGTACAATGAGCAGACGCGTAGTCCGGCTGTATTTATATCTGTGTGCTGGGTACTTTTATTAATCCTATAATCGCCTAACTCTTCCTGTGTGACCTCCACCCCCTCTTGACCTTGGTCTTTCTCTGATCCTTCCTCCTAGGTGACCGTTTTCCGTGCGTTCTCTTACGTTTTTTCTTCATTTCCTTGCTACTGTGGAGTATACAATTTTTCTAGATATGCTGTCTTCAAAGCCGTTTCCGGTGTTCCCTGCCATCGTGTTGTTGGCGCAAGTTATGAAGGCGTTCTCTACAACCAGTCTAGATGTTTTGTTGGTGTTCCTGTACAGAAAACTCATATTTTCCCAGTCTATTCTGTGATCATTTTCCCAACAGTGTTTGGCAACTGCCGACGTCTGATTATAATGCCTTATGTTCTGCAAATCATCAACCAGTCTAGATGTTTTGTTGGTGTTCCTGTACAGAAAACTCATATTTTCCCAGTCTATTCTGTGATCATTTTCCCGACAGTGTTTGGCAACTGCCGACGTCTGATTATAATGCCTTATGTTCTGCAGATGTTGTTTGCTTCGCTCTTTACATGATTTGCAGAACATAAGGCATTATAATCAGACGTCGGCAGTTGCCAAACACTGTTGGGAAAATGATCACAGAATAGACTGGGAAAATATGAGTTTTCTGTACAGGAACACCAACAAAACATCTAGACTGGTTGTAGAGAACGCCTTCATAACTTGCGTCAACAACACGATGGCAGGGAACACCGGAAACGGCTTTGAAGACAGCATATCTAGAAAAATCGTATACTCCACAGTAGCAAGGAAACGAAGAAAAAACGTAAGAGAACGCACGGAAAACGGTCACCTAGGAGGAAGGATCAGAGAAAGACCAAGGTCAAGAGGGGGTGGAGGTCACACAGGAAGAGTTAGGCGATTATAGGATTAATAAAAGTACCCAGCACACAGATATAAATACAGCCGGACTACGCGTCTGCTCATTGTACGGATAGGTTACTTGATAATGTGGACTGTTTGTCCAAGAAAGCTTGTAACTTTTTGAATAAAAACTCCATTAGATACCATCCAGTTTGAATGAGGTCCTTTTAGTAATATATATATATATATATATATATATATTATATATATATATATATATATATGTATGTATACTGTACACATACATTGTGTAAAGTAGAAATTCGGCCGCAGCATGGGCGGAGTACTTAAGTTCTGGCAACTCTGTAATCGTGCCATAATTTTTGAACTCATTAGGCCTAATGATATGATTTCAATGTGGATAGATTTTATGACGCTATTTAACAAATTATACGGCCTTACTATGCGGATTAAAGCAACTGGGAAAGGATGACAGGATTAGTTTCCCGGGATATTATTCAGTATTTTAGGTAATAGGTTATTAAAAAAAAAAAACGCTCCTTTTCAAAATCTTACATTGATTTCTTTAGTTATCATCATATTTCCGTTAAGGTTAGACTAGCAGGCAACTTGTTTTTACGAGCACTGAGGAATTACTAACTTGCATCAAAGGAAATAGTAGATTAAAACGAACTGCGAGCAAATGTCTTCCCTCAACACTCCAACTTGTACACAGAAATTGCGGTATATAAAACAAATCAGATTTTCATTCCTCCGCCTCATGAGAGGTCAGAACACACGTCCAAAGAAATAAAAATCGCATGATGCAGAGCTTCAAAGAAATTTGTGAAACCTTGGGAAAGACAATCAATTTGCGTTCATCTACCACTGTACGCAAGTGACTATGATTCAACTGACCATGGAACTGACTTCGCCACACCTTTAACAGCCACGAGCGAGCTACTGCATGTATGGATCCCATAAGGAGCTACCAACCGGTCATCCCCGACCTTCGTAAAATGTAAAGCATACACACACACACACACACACACGCACACACACACACACATATATATGTATATATATATATATATATATATATATATATATATATATATATATATATATATATATATATATCGAAGTTAGGCTAGGCTTTTTGGTGTAGCCGTCAAACGTTGTCAAAGGCTGAGTCTAGCGTGTTATTTTGGAAGGATGCCTATCTGCATGACAATGCTAGCGATCCACTTCATGACGGTGATAGCATATAGCCTACCTCTCGCTAAAGTCACCAATTATTGACAGTTATCTTTATTCACAAAATTCGTGATGGCTAAAGGAATTCGTATCATATAAAGACTTGACAACGTTACTGTTTGCAGTGAATAGCCTACCAAGCAAATAACGATAAAACTGGCCACTACCGGGGCCTGGTTCCCGATTTCACCAACCGGAATATTTACGGCTCGCTGTTTAATTTTTATAAATATCTTTTTATTATATTTATGATAATTACCACTTACTATATATGTTTCTACGTTCATTCCCATTTCGTACGTAAAATAGTAGTTGCTGAGCCGGTGGGGAGCGTTAACAGCCTCCAGTTTTAACCAATGGAAATCCGATTTTCATCACCTGCCTTAAGAATACAGCCATTTGTTCAATAAAAATCCGATGTATATTAGTATTTCACTGTCATTAAACAGGTAAACTCTGCTAACCTCGCGGGACGACATGACACTTGAATAATGACTTCGTTGCCCTGACTAAAGTGCTAGAAGCGTTTATGTATTTCACTTGAATGCAGCAGGTGCCGCGACTTTATTATACTTGAACACCGTCACCTCCATGGTCTTTCTTCCTTGGCGCCGTGAATAAAATGAGCCGTGTGACAGTTCTTTCCGATTGATGAAGTAGTTCCTGTCTCATCAAACACAGTTGTAATGAACATTTTTATATCATTCTGTATACACGTCATTATATTTATCTTTTTTTTTTTATTTTGCTATCGCTATTTTCCATAGGTATTTCAGGTATTACTCTTAAATACGAAGACTCGCTCAAGTAATAGTTCTAGTATTCTTCCGCTTGGTAAGATTCGGCAAGAATCGGTAGTAAAGTGTTCTTAACAAAAGTGTCCACACCGCTTTCCAGTGTTCTTAAAAATTGCTGTATAATCAACAATAATACATTGCTGTGTACCTCAGCGAGATTCATAGAAATAGACTGCAATGAAACACTTGTGTGTAAATTATCAGAACGTAAATCGCTTCTTTAGCGAGTGACGACCATTCACCACCAGCTCGGAGGATTTCAGTGGCTTTCGAAGGTAATGTCATCCAATGCTCATTTTCCAAAATATTTTGTGCCTCTTAGTTGCCTAGGGGCAGGAGGCTAACGTTTGACAAATGACGTATTGCATTATCAGTTTGCCTAAGATAACTTTATGCTGTATTTTTGTTGTCTGCAATAATTTAATCTTTCGATATGCAAACCACTCGTCTCGTGGTACAGAAAACTGTTGCCATTTGTAGTAGGTTTAGTATTAATCGTTTTCTTAATAATTCAGGGATCGGCGGTTCAGTCTCCATGGGATGGGTTATTGTTAACTTATATGTATGTATAAAATGGTGAATGACGCATTGTGGGAGGGTTTGACATGCCGTTGGTAAGTGTAAGCTTTATGCTCAGTGGTTCAAGTGTGATTGCTGCTGGGGCAACTGCGTTGCCGTTTTCAGGAGACATTATGTGTTTTTATACATTATATATATATATATATATATATATATATATATATATATATATATATATGTATATATATATATATATATATATATATATATATATATATATATATATATATATTACCATTTTTATATTCATGCATATTAATGATAATTACCAGTTAATATCCAGTTTACTGTACCTCATGTATACCTTGCATGCAAGAGGAATTATAACAGATAAGTGCTTTGCCACCGGCACGATTCAAACCGTTCCGTGGTTTAAAAAGCAGTGATAGTGTCTTTGACCACTGAACTATCAAAGAGAGGTAAACGATATTCGTGCCTTATATATATATATATATATATATATATATATATATATATATATATATATGTATGTATACATACATATATATATATAGATATATATATATGTGTGTGTAAAATCACACCACCGTGATTTATATACAATCATAAGCTACAAATATCGCTTAATATCCACTTCATGGTACCGTACTAAGGGAGTATCACCGAAAGAGAATTTTAAGTGATAAATGGATTGGTATCTAAGTGTCTCGAACACTCGACAGCACCTCCAACGACTCCAATCGACGTTCAAACCATTGAGCTATTGGATTCGATGTCTTAGATACTCTGGAAATTTACTCATTTTGATTATAATCACATGCTTTATTCATGGAGTGGTCAGGTTGTGGATATTGTTTAGTGGATATACCTCTGTATGAAATGAATATGCTTAAATTGTTATCACTGATAGCAACAGATCAAGATACATTTTACTGAGTAACTGCTTTTGTTGACATAGGAGTATTAAGGTTTGACAACGATATTTTTTTTGCAAAAATATCGTCATTAAATACCGGTTTTGAACTTGAAGGTAACTACCTGTGAAAAAAGGGCTTCCGTATTCCTGGATCCCGCGTTATTAAAGTTGTACTTGGCTGATTCAGGTGCATTTTGTTTGGTTGTTTGTGCCAGTGGAATAGGGTGTGGATTCTCCCATCCCCAAACTCTTTTCTCATCTGCTAGTATTTGCATCCTTTACATTGACTGCATCTCCCACACCTTGGTTTATATTTCTTCCGTAGGTGGTCATGAAGATGCCAGCATATCAAAACTATTTAAGATTTTTTGTACAGAAGTTTATAGTACTCACAATTCAAAACGTAACTGCTTACGTTCGAAAAGACTTCCCCACGATGGAGCGAGCCTATGATACTCTATGATTACAGATGACCCAGGCTTTAGTACTAGTTCTGTTAGCGACCTGCTTTACGGGTATGCAGCCTTATCTTGTGTCTCTCGGCACTGATCTTTGTATTTAGAAATAAAGCCATTTCAAACTATTGTGCCTTAGTATTTCCCATCATAACTACAAAACTGCACTAAAAGTTCGATTACAATTCTTTTAACTAAGGACATTCCGTAATTGCTGGACTATTTTGTCAACACTTATCCACTGGTCACCAGAATAGACGTGTCAGTCTTATAATTTCATGGACAAAATAGGTACCCCCCTTCCCCTTCCCCAACCCTATTCCCCATTCTCTTTGTGACTTATGTGGTAACCGCTTGACCATCTACACAAATATGACAGTTGGCCATCATTTGACCCAACTTAGACAAGAGGGTAGGTTTCTAACCCTACATTCTTCCCCTTCCCCTTCCCCATCCCTCTTCCCCTTTCCCTTTGTAACCTATGTGGTAACCGCTGGACCGATCCAGACAAAATTTGGTACGTGACCATTATTTGACCTAACTTAGATAATAGGGTACCCCTTCCCCTTCCCCCACCCCCTTCCCCCGTCCCTTTGCAACTTATGTGGTAAGCGCTTGACCGATATACACAAATTTGACAGGTGGCCATCATTTGACCCAACTTAGATAACAGGGTAGGTTTCAAGCCCATTACCCCTTCATTTCCTCAATCCCCTCCCCTTTGTAATTAATGTTGTAACTATTTGACCAATCTAGACAAAATTTAGCATGTGGCCATCATTTGACGCAACTTAGATAGTAGGGTAGGTTGCCAATCCGTACCCCCTTCCCCCTCCCCATACCCCTTCCCCCTTCCCTTTGTAACTTACATGGTAACCACTTAACTGATCGAGACAAAATTTGGCACGCGGCCATCATTTGACCCAGCTTAGATAATACGGTAATTTTCAAACCCGTACCCCTTCCTCTTCCCCCATTCCCCTCCCCCTTTCCCTCTATAACTTATGTGATAACCGTTTGACTGGTCTAGACAAAATTATATAATAGGGTACGTTTCAAACCCTTATCCCTTCCTTTTCCCCTTTCCCTTTCCCCCTACCCCTTCCCCTTTCCCCTTTCCCTTCCCCTACCCCTTCCCCTTTCCCTTTCCCTTTCCCTTTCCCTTTGTCACTTATGTGGTAACCGCTTGACTGATCTAAACAAAATTTGTTGTGTGGCCATCATTTGACCCAACCTAGAGAATAGGGTACGTTTCAAACCCGTACTCCCTTCCCATTCCCCTTCCCCCATCCCCCTTACCCCTCCCCCCTCCTGCAACTTATGTGGTAACCGTTTGACCTGTCTCAACAAAATTTGGCACGTGGCCATCATTTGACCCAGCTTAGATAATGGTGTAGGTCTCCAACCCGTACCCCTTCCCTTTGTAACTTACGTGGTAAATAAACTCTGCGGGTGTATCATACCTCATTACATGTACTCTATACCATTGAGATATACTGAAGATGCTTTTTTTTCCTGTGATTAATAATTCTGTGGTTAGGCTTAGTTGGGTGTGTCTTTAGGTTTAGTGAGAGTGTGTGTTTAGGTTTAGTGGGGATGTGTTTAGGTTAATAGGGGTTTGTTTAGGTTTAGTGGTGGTGTGTGTTTAGGTCTAGTGGGGATGTGTTTAGGTTTAGGAGGTGGCATGTTTAGGTTTAGTAGGGGTGTGTTTTTAGGCTTGGTGGAGGTTGTGTTTAGGTTTAGCAGGGGATATGTTTAGGTTTAGCTAACTGGGACAATCACCACAGCAATGTCTGGATAAAATGGAGTCACCACAGTAATGTCTGGATAAAATGGAGTCACCACAGTAATGTCTGGATAAAATGGAGTCACCACAGTAATGTCTGGATAAAATGGAGTCACCACAGTAATGTCTGGATAAAATGGAGTCACCACAGTAATGTCTGGATAAAATGGAGTCACCACAGTAATGTCTGGATAAAATGGAGTCACCACAGTAATGTCTGGATAAAATGGAGTCACCACAGTAATGTCTGGATAAAATGGAGTCACCACAGTAATGTTTGGATAAAATGGAGTCACCACAGTAATGTCTGGATAAAATGGAGTCACCACAGTAATGTCTGGACAAAATGGAGTCACCACAGTAATGTCTGGACAAAATGGAGTCACCACAGTAATGTCTGGACAAAATGGAGTCACCACAGTAATGTCTGGATAAAATGGAGTCACCACAGTAATGTCTGGATAAAATGGAGTCACCACAGTAATGTCTGGATAAAATGGAGTCACCACAGTAATGTCTGGATAAAATGGAGTCACCACAGTAATGTCTGGATAAAATGGAGTCACCACAGTAATGTTTGGATAAAATGGAGTCACCACAGTAATGTCTGGATAAAATGGAGTCACCACAGTAATGTCTGGATAAAATGGAGTCACCACAGTAATACCTGGGGGACAGTCACTTCTGCTTTATGTCAGATGACTCTGGAACTCTTTTGTTGATGATGGCCTGTTGAAAATCGTATTAGATTATTTTTGGGGAGCAATTTTGTCAGGCCAGAACGGCAATGGTTATCGAAGCATATTGTTAAATCACGGTCTCAATACGTGCTGGTTTAAAAAAAAAATTACTAAAGCTACCATTTTGAATTTAGATTATGCATCATACATATTTTTTTCTTTTCAGATCAGAGCCGTTGTCAGCCACAAGTCTATCATAGAAGGCGAGACATTGAAGACAGATGAGAACTTTAACGTAAATGCCATAAAAATATAAGTATTTAACTTCAAGCCAGTGTCTCCAGCATGCGATGTTGCTTGCATCGGTAGGATATTTCTCAGCGAGAATTTGCTAAATCAGTCAACCTCACCATAAAATATAAAAACAAATGAAGATCGTATCACGAATACTTATTTTTCAGACAATTACACGAAACTCAGGCTTTTATGAATACTGTGCAATCCGTATTAGAGCCCAAAAGATAATTTAGAAAAAAAGATATTAATGCAAGAAAGGTATTACAAAAGTACAGTCTTCAGTTTCCGAGAAGAAAAGACCATTATTTACTCAAGTTTATGTGTAATAGAAAACATTATATGACTAACAAGTGCAGTTTCGCGTTTTTGAAAGTTTTATAAGGGAGTGTTTAGGGGAGAGTGTATAGTTACTACCGTCGTTCGCGTTTGCGTCAAGGTCATCATGAAGTTGTTGTTTCACAGAAGTCCTGCTGCCAAAAAATATTAAATTTGGTAAGTGATCTACCTCAATTTTTTTTGTAATTTATTGTGTAAATTCCAGTATTCATTATTTTTTTATGACATTTTGTATATTGATTAATGAACTTTGTTTTGACATGTTTTGATGAAAGTTGATTGGTTTGCACCTGTAAAGGTAAGTAATTTTTCCAGTATATTTTTCGACCTAGTCCTATACGAGTATTTGCAGGTCACAATCGGTACTTGCAGGGTTAGTGATTAGGGCCACAAAATAATTTTATCTTGACCTTTAGTGGAATATCACAGAACAGTTTAAAGACTAAAATTTTATTTTTTAACGTTTTATCTTTCCCTCCTTTGGTGAAGTTTGGTGCATATGTAGGTGGTGGTTAAGAACGATTCTAGTCTCATTTTTTACCTTTGCCTGTTATTCTAGGTAGCAGGTCAGTTCAAATTCGATTATTTCCTTTTTTTCCGATTTTGAAGAAATTTGGCAAGCATGTATTGCCACAGTTGGTGATAGAAAATTTTTTTATCGTAGTCTATCTCTCAAGGTGACAAATCTTCCAAAAAGCCAGTATTCTATCTTTTTCTTATTTATTACTGTTGTTATTGATCTTAGTGGTAGTCGATTATAAACCTCAAATATTTTTTACCACGTCCTGTTTTTCAAGGATACAATGAAATTTAAAATATAAGCTGTCAGTATTTCCCATCTAATTTTCAGAAAATATTAGTTACATAATTAATATCTAGGATGGACAATGCGAGTACTTTTAGGTGAAACGGCTCCTTTTAAGTGGTGAAGCAATTCATCCCCTTACAGGGCTATAAATCATATGCTTTTGTAACCCTTAAGATTCTAATATTGCTCTTGGTATTATTTAAACAAAATGTTTATTAAAATGTAAGACTTGAACAGATTTGTGATAGTTCATGAGTGCGCTGCGTATATCATTACACTGAAGCGTGATTGCCTGAAGAGACTGAGTTGAAATTTTGTTTATATCAATACATTTTATCTGTTGCGTAAGGCTTTATTTATATATGGCTTGTGGCGTTGATTATTATTATTCTAAATTTCTCTCGATTTTAATGAAACTTGATAGGTAGGTAACTTTGTGGTGACCTGTTATTTTCCTTGATAATTTTTCATTGATAATTTTGTAGGTCTGAAGTCGGCATAAATGCCAGAATTTTATAATACTCTCTACAGATCCCAGAAACTTGGATAAATATTTCACTGATTCACCTCCAGCAGTAAGTTTTGTATTTTTGCATTTGGGTTGGCAACTCCCTTGGCAGTTATGAATTAAGTATGAATTTACCATGTCCAATACTTCAAGTCAGCTTAAACAGTATTTTTCTCAGACATAAGAAACTATGTATGGGGTAACCTCGACCCTATAACTTTCCCTTTTATTTTTTCAAAGCTAGTCATTTTGCAGGCTCAATCATTTTTAGACTATCCATTGTCCTATTTTCCAAGATCAACATTTTATTTTTCTCTTACTTTATGTTCATTCATTGTTGGTTTCAGTTTCACACGTCAGTTAATTGCCAAATGTTTTAGCTTTTTTATTTATATCATAGAAATTGGCAATCAAAGGCATTTGGTTTCCGGAAGCTTCTGCAGGACTTATAATAGAATTCTAAGAGCAAAATCGCAGTTTCTGGAGAATGAGGTATTTCACTCCCATCTTTGCTCATATAATGAGCAACATATTAATTAGGATATGTGGCTTCAAAAAATCTTTAAGTAAGTTAAATGCTACAGTGATTATTTATAGTGCAGTTAACCATCTATTGGGGTTTTAGCATGGTACTAACAACCTCCAGAAAATCTCAGCTTAGAAACATATGAAAGATATTTTGAGTCCGCCATGAGAGGCTTTGGGCTTCAGTATGGCCTAGAATAGCTGATAAAGTAAGTTTTTCTAAAAGTTTGTTTTTCATGGATGAAGTTACTTTCCTCCTCCAAATTGCTGAAGCTTTATGTGGGTTTAATCCGTTGGTGCTTTCAATGTTGTTTCCTGTTTAGGATTTTTCGTCCGCTCAATTAAATTGATTATAAGAAAGTGACCCCACCCTTCTCGCTCTTTCTTTGGAACCTGTTTCTTTCTGCTGCAGTGTTTTCCTGACTGTCCTTTGTGTCCCTTACGTGTTTATTTTCTTCGTTTATTCAGGAGACTAAAAAAAAAAAAAAAAAAAATTGCGCACTCTCAGGTGGCATGGCAACGTCTACCAGGCCTTCACGCGTGGCATATATTCTTTTAGTATCAGCAGTTATCCTCGAATTGCTCGACCTGGCAATTATTTCCTGCCTTTTACCAAAAAGATTGAGGATTCTTCCCCACCATCCATTTTCCTAGAAGCAGATCTGTCGTTTCAGGATTAAACACCGGTTTTTCATGGTTCGCTTTTTGCGATCTGTAGTAGATCTTCGAAAGATAAGGGTTTCCAGTTGCCCGTACCATCAAAATTTTTTTAAATAGATTCGACTTGAATTATGTGAACTTCTAGTAGTCTGAGTTGTTAACCTGGATCAGAGTGACAGAAAACAGAGGATTGGTGAAGGAACTCACAGTAGTGTAAATGAAAAAATATATTAGAAATATATATATATATATATATATATATATATATATATATATATATATATATACAGTATGTATATATCCAGTATGTATATATACACACAAACGAGAGCTTTTGAGGACCTGCTCGATTCTCCTTCTCGAAAACTGGTTTGTATATATTTTCCAAAAATATATTTTTACTTACACCATTGTGGATGCCTTCACCGTTTTAGTGAATCATGCTATTATGAGATTTTTATGAAACAAAGGATTGTTGAAATCTTATCTTCTTTTTAGCAGAGTAAAATTTGTTTCAATATATGAATTTAGTTATTATTCTTGTGTGGTATGATTCACTTGAGTTGCCCAATATTCATTTCATGAATGTCACTTCAGCAGGGTGTGGGCACAGTTATGTTTTCGTTTCCTTTTATTATGAAACGTCTACAGAAATAAGATAATAAGACTGCAGTAAGTCATAATTTCATTTCATAATGCATGACATGATCACACATAAAGTGTTTTGCGCTAGATGATTTGTTTGTTGGAGATCAAGTTTGACTCAGCCAGCACAAACTCTTGCTCCTGAAGCATTCTTTTATTCAGTGGATGGACAAGGTGATATATGTGGGCAGTTGTTGGAAGATACTTCGATTTCGGACAAAATGTGCACCTTTATAAACTTCGTTTTTTTTATAGCTGACCCCCCACCCCACTCTCCACCCTCCAAACTGTCTTAAAATTGCAGTGATAGATCGCTGTATTGCCTGGCAGATGCTTTCAATGCCGTAGGGGTTCTTTTTTTGTGTGGTAGGTATATTCTTGGTTCGGTTAGTTAATGACACTTGTATAGGTCCACAAACTATCCCAGAAGGCTACTCACGAGATATTTCCCTTGAGACACACGAGAGACACACACAGGCATCACTATCCTCCAGAAATGAGAATATCAATATCTTACAAGAAAGGCTCCCATATGAAACACATGGAATCGCCAGGCACCAAAGCAATCTAAAGGCTTTGGCAGGAAAACTTCAGCCACTACATAATGCCCCTTAAACCATTCCAGAATTTTTCACTGGAAACGTTCCTTTCTACCCGTCGCCATCCAGATACCACACAACTGAAATATCAGTGCAAAACAAAGAACGAACCCCATGGCACTGACTAAACCAGGAGCAAGAACCGTTCTGGGTAAGACTAGCTTGATCTCCGACAGTAGTCAAGTTTAGCTGTGATCATATCTTCGCGACATGAAACAAGACGTCGACTTTTTTTTTCATTTTTGTGATTTTTTCTTCTCTTGTAGATCTTGGTAAAATAGGAATTCTTGATTTCTGTCTACGCTACAGAAGTACCATTTTAGAGGTGAATATTACGGCAACATGTAGCCCAAGAAATTTACTGCTTGCAGAGAGAAGAATAAACAAAATATTAAGAAAATCCAATTTAAAATTCACTCTATTTTCTGAACCACCCATAATTTGTAATGAGACGGTAACTGTTATGTAGGGTAATTGTAACTGCAACTGCATTCAACTTTATTTGAACTTTCTCATGTATTTTCTTCTTATTTTTCTTAAAGTGGTAGTATGTAAAGTTTGAAAATATAAATTTGTATTCAATGTGCTGAGCAATTATCTTGAGTTTTACCGCACTAAGTAAGGATCTTTCACTGTATTATTATTATTATTATTATTATTATTATTATTATTATTATTATTATTATTATTATTATTATTCGCCTTTTTTACTCACTAATATTGCTTTTTTTTTTTTACTGATCTCATCATGTGACTCATTTTAGTGACCTCGATCCAGTTGTGTAAATCACAAAATTATGTCAATCTCAGTATTAATTATCTATTTTTTTTTTTACACGGATTCACTGGCAGATTTTTTTTATGGTTCGTTAAATCATTGCATGTATTCTAAAAATGAATCAGCAAAAAATTAGTTGGTAGATGGCAAAGTAAATATGGTATTTTTTGGGAAAAATCAGAAACTGATAGTAATTTCTGTACGTCACTAAATACATAGTTCTAGGTTTGGAGGACATGATTTGCATGAAAGGTGACACTTTTGCAACAAATCCGATATAGTTTATTTAACTACCCGATTATTATTATTATTATTAATGTAAGTATTATCCACTGTTGTTAGACTTCTTAGAGGTGTCAAGGTTTTCTTTATTGCGTTAATTAAATCGTCCCTGTTGTCTCTCATTTTTGTTTTAAATTTTTAAATTTTTAATTCAAAATGTCTCAGTTTTTTATACTCTGTAACATATCAAAATTTCAGCTGTCTGCGTTGCAGATTTTCCAACTAAATTTCCACAAACAATGCTCTGAATAGTGTGAAAATCTTTCAAGCCTGTTTTCTCAGAATGAGGAACAAATGGCTTACGATAGTTCGTCAGACTAGGGACGAAATAACTGGTTTATGTTAACCTTTTTTTTCATTTATATTTCATGAAATTCTATGCAACTTATTGTATTATCCCAATATTCACCTGACATCTCGACAGGGTGTCATAACCTTGTCCTGATTGTCAAAATCAGACTTTTTAATGACAGTAGTCAAGGTATTCACATTTAGGAACCTTTTAGCGAAATGATTTTCGGCTAACCCATGTTAATTTTAAATTTATACTGTTGGTATAAAAAAAAATTGTGAAAGTTAGCTAACAGAAAATGATACATGTTCTAACGAAGGAGGAAATAGGAAAAGTCTCCTGCCAAATCAGTTGCAAATCAGTTCCGGCAATTTACTGCTGCGATGGGTGTGTCCGGTGCAAAAGAAAGTTTGTAAAAGATGAGTTTAAAAATTTTGCGGTAAAACGTTCTTTTAACTTTAAAAACTTTTCGATGTTGGCAGAAATTGCTTCTAGAAAATTTTAACCTTATATAATGCTAGACACTCAAAGACGGTAAAGTAATGTTTAATAATTGTCAACAAGATATGGCGCAGAATATTGCTCCATGGAAATCTGTGCAACTTATTTATGATATGTGGTAAGCTATTCTCATATATTTTAATTATTAATTTGGTTTAGAATGTATTTTATGATGGGGCAAAGTAAAGGTCATTTATATGGTGCTGCTTTAATTTGTAGCAATAATGTTAATAATAATGCTTTTAATTATTTATGATAATCATCAACTCGTATCTTTTAAAATTCTTCATTTTGCAGTAATTATCATTATCATTTAAAATTCATTTTTCAGTAGATCCACGAACATTAAGTTAAATTTTTTGTAATTACATTTTCAAACAAGTACAGTTAGTATTCATTGTTTCCAGGCCTTTTATCACGGCTTACATGATTAGCCGTTATATTCCTGAGGGTGCCGTCATGTTCGTAGCATTTGTCTCCATAAATGGAATGATTAGATCGTTTATTAGTATCATTTTGTTTGTTAGTATTATTTGTAGGAGTATTAGTATTATTAATAAGTATTAATTGCCACATGCGTCATTTATAGTTATTTTTAACAATGATTAGGTTCTGTTTAGCTACATTATCAAGTTTTGTATTTGAGAAGTTCTAATTAGGAACTTCTTTTCGATATTATGCATGTTGTAATCACAGTAAATAACTGCGACAGACATCGAAACACACTTTCTCACATGATTTTTCCTTAATCTTTCCTTCAATAATTACACCTACCGTAACGTTTCGAAAAATAGGTTTAAAGGAGAACAAAATCTGATGTGGTACCTATTAGCAGGTTTAAATGAGAACAAAATCTGATGTAGTCCAAATTTGCAGGTTTAAAGGGGAACAAAATCTGATGTGGTCCCTATTAGCAGGTTTAAAGGAGAACAAAACCCGATGTGGCCCCTATTAGCAGGTTTAAAGGAGAACAAAATCTGATGTGGTCTCAATTAGCAGGTTTAAAGGAGAACAAAATCTGATGTGGTCCCTATTAGCAGGTATAAAGTAGATCAGAATCTGATGTGATCCCTATTAGCAGGTTTAAAGAGGAACAAAATCTGATGTGGTCCCTATTAGCAGGTTTAAAGAGAACAAAACCTGATGTGTTCCCTGTTAGCAGGGTTAGAGGAGAACAAAATCTGGCGCGGTCCCTATTAGCAGGTTTAAAGGAGAACAAAACCTGATGTGATCCCTATTAGCAGGTTTAGAGGAGAACAAAATCTGATGTGGTCCCTATTAGCAGGTTTCAAGGAGAACAAAACCTGATGTGATCCCTATTAGCAGGTTTAAAGGAGAACAAAATCTGATTTGGTCCCTATTAGCAGGTTTAAAGGAGAACAAAATCTGATGAGGTCCCTATTAGCAGGTTTCCCTATTAGCAGGTTTAAAGGAGAACAAAACCTGTTGTGATCCCTATTACCAGGTTTAATGGAGAACAAAATCTGATGTGGTCCCTATTAGCAGGTTTAAAGGAGAACAGAATCTGATGTGGTCCCTGTTAGCAGGTTTAAAGGACAACGAAATCTGATGTGGTCCCTATTAGCAGGTTTACAAGAGAACAAAACCTGATGTGATCCCTATTAGCAGCGTTATAGGCGAACAAAATCTGATCTGGTCCCTATTAGCAGGTTTAAAGGAGAACAAAATCTGGATGTGATACCTATTAGCAAGTTTAAAAGAGAACAAAATTTGATATGATCCCTATTAGCAGGTTTAAAGGCGAACAAAATCTGATTTGGTCCCTATTAACAGGTTTAGAGGAGAACAAAATCTGATGTGGTCCCTATTAGCAGGTTGAAAGAATAAAATCTGATCTGGTCCCTATTAGTAAGTTTAAAGGAGAACAAAATCTGATGTGGTCCTATTAGCAGGTTTAAAGGAGAACAAAATCTGATGAGGTCTATATTAGCAGGTTTAGAGGAGAACAAAATCTGATTTGGTCCCTATTAGCAGCTTGAAAGAATAAAATCTGATGTGGTCCCTATTAGTAAGTTTAAAGGAGAAAAAAATCTGATCTGGTCCTTATTAGCAGGTTTAAAGGAGAACAAAATCTGATGTGGTCCCTATTAGCAGGTTTAGAGAAGAACAGAATCTGATTTGGTCCTTATTAGCAGGTTGAAAGAATAAAATCTGATGTGGTCCCTATTAGTAAGTTTAAAGGAGAACAAAATCTGACGTGGTCCCTATTAGCAGGTTTAAAGGAGAACAAAATCTGATGTGGACTCTGTTAGCAGGTTTAAAGAACAAAATCTGATGTGGTCCCTATTAACAGGTTTAAAGAAGCATAAAATCTGATGTGGTCCCTATTAGCAAGTTTAAAGGAAAACAAAATCTGATGTGGTCCCTATTAGCAGGTTGAAAGGAGAACAAAATCTGATGCGGTCCCTATTAGCAGATTTAGAGGAGAACAAAATCCGATGTGGTCCCTGTTAGCATGTTTAAAGGAGAACAAAATCTGATGTGGTCCCTATTAGCAGGTTTAAAGGAGAACAAAATCTGGATGTGATACTTATTAGCATGTTTAAAGGAGAAGAAAATTTGATGTGATCCCTATTAGCAGGTTTAAAGGAGAACAAAATCTGATGGGGTCCCTATTAGCAGGTTTAGAGGAGAACAAAATCTGATTTGGTCCCTGTTAGCAGGTTGAAAGAATAAAATCTGATGTGGTCCCTATTAGTAGGTTTAAAGGAGAACAAAATCTGATGTGGTCCCTATTAGCAGGTTTAAAGGAGAACTAAATCTGATTTTGTCTCTATTAGCAGGTTTAGAGAACAAAATCGACGTGGTCCCTATTAACAGGTTTAGAGAACAAAATATGATGTGGTCCCTATTAGCAGGTTTAGAGAACAAAATCTGATATGTCCCTATTAGCAGGTTTAAAGGAGAACAAAATCTGATGTGGCCCTGTTAGCATGTTTAGAGGAGAACAAAATCTGATGTGCTCCCTATTAGCAGGTTTAGAGGAGAACAATATCTGATGTGGTCCCTAATAGCAGGTTTAAAGGAGAACGAAATCTGATGTGGTCCCTATTAGCAGGTTTAGAGGAGAACAATATCTGATGTGGTCCCTAATAGCAGGTTTAAAGGAGAACGAAATCTGATGTGGTCCCTATTAGCAGGTTTAGAGGAGAACAATATCTGATGTGGTCCCTAATAGCAGGTTTAAAGGAGAACAAACTGAGGAAAAGTCTTGTATATCGAATAGTCGTGTTGTCTTCGGTCATTCCTGAATATAGTCACTTCAACCAGAATGAAAACAAACCGGGTTTTCAAGGGCTGAGATCTTTCGTTTGGAGAGAGAGAGAGAGAGAGAGAGAGAGAGAGAGAGAGAGAGAGAGAGAGAGAGAGAGAGAGAGAGAGAATTTTATGCAGATAGGTTAAGTCAGCTCCTTCACCAACAATAAAAAGAGATTAAGAGCCAGACCTATTTCCATGGAAAGTGTTAACCTAGATGTTGATCATTCTCTGTTATGCGTACTGTCATTTCAGGTGATTAAATGAACACCGTTGAAATTTATAGTAATTTTCATTTTTCTTTTCTCTGTTTCCTTTTTGTATGGTTTATAACCGTATTTCCCCATTATGTATTACTGAAGAAGAAAATAGTGGTAATAACATCAGAATGAGTGATAGTATTGTAGCAGTGATAGTAAAACTCTTCACTAGGTCAGATTTTCTTATCAGATAACAATGGAACGAAACAAAGCTTAAAACACCCAAGAATTAGATGAAATACTATTCCGCCCGAGTGCCTCCCCCCCACCCCGACACACGCAAATGAGAAAATTAGCTATGTCTCATTCCGTTTACGTATAAACAGATATAATGCCAATTATATACTGCCAAAATGCAGAAAACTTTACCTGACACTATGCAAGAGCGGTGACCCGCGTCCAAAGATTATATTCCTTCTAATATTTTTATTTTCACACGAAACATATTTTTTGTAGTTGTTTCTTTCTTGTCACTGACTTGGTTTTAATTGCTCTGTTCCGTTTGTTTGAAAGATTCAAATGATACAATTCCCTTCACTATCAGAAGTTCCTCGTTGGGAGGGTGGGTTCCGTTCTCAGCTAGCACTCTGCTGGCCGCGAGTTCGAATATCCGACTGGCCAATAATGAATAAGAGAAATTTATTTCTGGTGATAGAAATTCATTTCTCGTCATAATGTGGTTCGATTCCACAATAAGCTGTAGGTCCCGTTGCTAGGTAACCAATTGGTTCTTAGCCACGTAAAATAAATCTAATCCTTCGGGCCAGCCCTAGGAGAGCTGTTAATCAGCTCAGTGGTCTGGTTAAACCAAGGTGTACGTAGCTTTTCCTCCACTATCAAGATGGTTCAGCTATTTAAGTGAAAAAAGACAATATATCTTTGAAAAATTACGTTGACCTTTAGTGATGAAGAGGTTGACTGTTAGGACTCTTGGTAGTTATTTACCGAATAAACAATATATATATATATATATATATATATATATATATATATATATATATATATATATATATATATATATATATACATACATACATATATATATATATATATATATATATATATATATATATATATATATATCTAAAAATCCGTAATTGATCTAGAGAATAAAGTTACGGTATCTATTCATTCTTGTACAGTTAGAACATTTTTGACCAAATTCAGTTAGTTTAAAATGTAATATATGTTTTGAGGAGCCCTACTGCCAATGCTTGAAACAAATTTACACCTGCGTTCGTGGTGCCACAGGCAAATCTGTGCTATAATTTTTCACATTTTAAATCACACTTGATGATATTTCTCGTTTTGTCTTCACTTCATTAGGAGAAATGAGCAACGTTTACTACGTATGCATGCATCCAGCATCTCTCTCTCTCTCTCTCTCTCTCTCTCTCTCTCTCTCTCTCCATGAGGCTTTACCTGGACAGGCTGCGCACCTTGCATACCAGCGAGCTTTAGGACCTAGTTTACCGACCCACCAGCGACTCAGTTGATAGCATTTCATTCGAATTGCCATCTAACAGTTACATGTTAAACATCTTACAGTGTGTTGATTATTTCCTTGAATAAAAACTATAAATCTGTCTATTCGTCAGTAACAGTTAGTAACTTCAGCATGCAAGGAAATGTTCCGATTATTCCAATCGTAATTCTCGAAATTAGGTTAAAAAGTTAAATCCTCATTGGACAGGTTGGTATCGTTCTCGGATAGCACTCTGCTGGGCCCGAGTTCGATTCTCCGACCGGCCAATGAAGAATTAGAGAAATTTATTCTTGGTGATAGAAATCCGTTTCTCGTTATAATGTGGTTCGGATTCCACAATTAGCTGTAGGTCCCGTTGCTAGGTAACCAATTGGTTCTTAGCCACGTAAAATAAATCTAATCCTTCGGGCCAGCCCTAGGAGAGCTGTTAATCAGCTCAGTGGTCTGGTTAAACTAAGGTATACTTAACTTTTTCGAAATTAGGTGCAAATATTTGTCATCTGGAATAGCGTGCAATTTGAAAGATTAAAATATCTGATTGGATATTAAATGACTTAAATTTAATAACCAATAAAACATTGACTAGCACACCTTCTCATACAGTAATTTAAAACCTTCAGTTGAATGAAGCCCATAACATTTTTTTTTTTTTTAATTTCGCGACTTTTTAAAGGTCCTTTTCACGTCAATCCCTAATATCCTCATCATCTCACTGGCATGGCGAACATAGTTGAAAAAGTTAAGTATACCTTAGTTTTACCAGACCACTGAGCTGATTAACAGCCCTCCTAGGGCTGGCCCGAATGATTAGACTTATTTTACGTGACTAAGAACCAACTGGTTACTTAGCAACGGGACCTACAGCTTATTGTGGAATCCGAACCACATTATAGCGAGAAATGAATTTCTGTCACCAGAAATAAATTCCTCTAACTCTTCATCAGCCGGCCGGAGACTCGAACCCGGGCCTACCGAGTGCTAGGCCTCAATGGCATATACAATAATACTTCGGGTTTTACGTTCTTCCACAAGTTACGAAATCTGCGTGTACTGTATGTACCGCAGAAAGAGAGTAAAAGGATAAATAACCATACAACGTCTGCATGCGAGTACGCTGGAGGCCACAGATAACAAGCAGCACCCGTCCCTGCTACCCGATGAATTACCTTTCTCGACTATGTGAATAAAAAGGAATATATAAAAAATTTAAAGTCAATCAAATTATTATGGGTGGGACATCTGTTTATTCGCGAGAAATCTGATGATTGTAGCAGAAATCCGATCTTAAAAATACATTTCATCTCAGGGAGTCTAACTATGAGCGCTTAAAAGATAATATAATTTGCATTTGTCTGCATTTAATCTGCATCGTTATCACCATCGTTTCCCACGAAGTATCGCCTCATTTACCTCATGGTACTCTTGAATAAGCGAAGCATTAATAACATGCAAATCTTTGCATTGTTGTTCCCCCATTTTAAATCTTCCTTGATGACGTTACTTCTCATTTCCTCAGGAAATTCAGTTATTATGGGTGTAATATAACGTTTACCTTGCTTGCTCCTGTGTCATTTATCTCTCTCTCTCTCTCTCTCTCTCTCTCTTGTACATAACGTTATATTCTTTAATCAGTTCTAATTCATTTATATCTGGGCTCTAATATTCTTTACCTTGAGGTCTAGCAAAGAGTAGTGTGCCAACTCACGATTACTATGGATATCAATAGTCGTACCACAGCTACTACTACTAATAATAATAATATTGACATTGATAATAATAATATTGACATTAATAATGATAATGTTGACATTGATAATAATAGTTATTATTACTCAAATGACGAACCCTATTCATATGGAACAGGCCCACAAGGGCCATATCCCATATTCCAAAGAATGTTAAGGTGTTCATTCGAAAGAAGTAACAGAAGGTAATGGGTAATATAGAAAGAGGAGACCAGTTATTAGACAAACAGATAAATTAACTAATCAATACATCAGTAAAAAATGTAAGTAAAATATTAAAATACAAATTGAAAAGGGGATCAAGAATCAATTGTGAATGTGAAAGATCTCTTTTAAAATACATTTTTATTATCATCACTCATTATAATTCAACAGTCTGCACGATTATTAGTGACAATTGTAAAATTTCAAAATACAAGAGAAAATATCGATAACTTAATTAGTAATTGCGACATTAGGTCAAACATTTTCCATTAGAAATATTACGTGCCATATATGAGAAATGTGAAATCTTTATGAAGAAAATGGGTCGCTGCCGTAATTGTTTGCGTCAAATAATTTTGGGAAAAATTTTTTTTTCAGTTTTCTTGCAGTAAAGATTGAAAACGTGGTTAAAAATGACAGTATAATAGTAGTGATACTAAATATGTGTCTAAATGTCCATAAACAACCAATCAGCTATAAAATTACAGAGAATATTCCAGTTATCCCAGAGGTCAACGCTCCTGTATTTGAGATGATGAGTGAAACCCCTTCGAACTCAGCTTGAATCATCCATAGCATTTATCACTATTCTAAGACCAGATCCCATTTTCTTTGAAAACTTTCTATACAGACAATTGTATCGAAGTTTTTACGATTTTTATCATTTCTAGCCCTGATGACTTGAAAACGTCAAATTTCCCGAAGCTCTTGTAAAAAACGCGATTGCCAATATGGAATTATAATAGTGGTGATAATAAAAATGCATAGAAAAATGCTACAGGATTCCACATGGTAGAGTTTAATAGTAGCAGTACCAATAGTAGTTATAATTATGTCGACCCCGTAGGGGGTTAGTGCCGCCCGTGCACCTCGCGCGGTGCGCTGTAGGCATTACTTTGCAGCGTCCCTTCGGCCCCTAATTGCAACCCCTTTCATTTCTTTTACTGTGCCTCCATTCATATTCTTTCTTCCATCTTACTTTCCACCCTTTTCTAACAATTGCTTCTTAGTGCAACTGCGAGGTTTTCCTCCTGTTACACTTTTGTAACCTTTTACTCTCAGTTTTCCTTCCATCTCCGAATGGGACAGCGCTTGGCCTTCGGCCCACATTGCATATAATTATGTCGAGGGTAAAAACACAACAGCAATGATTAAGATGAGAGATGGGAATAAGGACATCACTCCCAGTTTTTTTTTTTTTTTTATAATTAACATCATCGTTGCTCTTGATGTTACTGGATGCAGTTTTCAGCGTCACCAACAAAGTTAGGAATGGAATTTTTTTGCTAAATTTTCACCCTTTTATGAATGTTCGTATCGGGAATGACTGAAGAGAATTTGATGAATCCTAAAAATTGCGTTCATTTAATTACCTTGTTGAGGTGATTACCTTTTGTGAAAAATTAGTTTAGAGATGTCAATTTGTTGTTATGAAGACGATCTCATTATACCAAGAGACAGGGATGTTTATGTGGTAAACGCTTCATAGAAGGTTGCTTATGAATGACATTCCAAATTGAGTACTTATTGTGAAGATATATAAATACATACAGTCATTGATACCAGTTCTGTTATTCGCTGAGTGTTCCTGTTGTTGCTCTCGTTGTAATTAGTGTTCATGGACGGCAGATATTTAAAAGAATGGTCTTATTGAGAGAGAGAGAGAGAGAGAGAGAGAGAGAGAGAGAGAGAGAGAGAGAGAGAGAGAGAGAGTTTCCTTCCCACAAATTGATGTCTGAGTACAAGCGATAACATCAGAACTTTGAGAACTCATAAATGGTCCAGTTAATTTGAGCAAAAATTTCCTCGGGGCATCACACAAGTGTTCATGGACGGCAGATATCTAAAAGAATGGTCTTATTGAGAGAGAGAGAGAGTGAGTTTCTTTCCTAAAAATTGATGTCTGAGTGCAAGCTATAACATCAGAACTTTGAGAACTCATAAATGGTCCAGTTAATTTGAGCAAAAATTTCCTCGAGGCAACACCCAAAAAAAAAAAAAAAGTTGGTTAGGGAGGTAGTGGCGACGGCATGATGGATATGAGACTTCTCCTCTTGTCTCGTCTCCACCATCTCTCTTTTCTTCATCTCCTTCTTCTCCTGTATAAGATTTCACTTGCGTCCACAATAGTGGTGTTATATTGGCAATGATATGGAGGTGTTCATAATCTCCTGCAAATCTGTTAGTTACAGAAAAATTACAGATATATATATATATATATATATATATATATATATATATATATATATATATATATATATATATATATATATGATCTTACTATTGTCTGTCGATCTACTAACCGTATTTTCATATGTATACACACATATATATATACATGTACATACATGTACACACACACACACACACACATATATATATATATATATATATATATATATATATATATATATATATAATATATATATATATATATATATATATATATATATATATATATATATATATATATATATATATATATATATATATATATATATATGTGTGTGTGTGTGTGTGTGTGTGTGTGTGTGTACGAGTATTATAAGCATGTATGTATGTAACTATGGTTAGTAGATCTACAGACAATAGCAAGAACAAATAATTAATTTACTGACTTGTAAAAATTTCAAATAGTATAATTTTTTTCCCATCACCCAAATTAATTTTCCGTACATTTTGGCCTCTCCTTTTATGAGGGTTACCAGAACGCTGCCAGAAAATAACAGGAGAAGCGTTTCCATGGAATCATTTGCCAGCGTTGGCAGTGTCTATGCAGTTCCTTCGTCGTCTCTCTTCCTCAACTTCCTCTGCCGTTCAGGGGCTGGGAAATTGGTTTGCTCCTTCTGCGACGTGCATCAGGTGAACGAACCCTTTGGTTCCTTTTCTTTGTCCCCGCTCATGGAATTTGGCTCCTGTATCAAGAGTTACACCTCTCGGTTACAAAATATTGGGCAACAACTCAATTCTGAAATGGCGCTGAATGAAAGTGAGAATAGTCATCAGAGTTTTTGAGTCAGGAATCCGGTACTAATGAACAACACTTCTGAGTGTGTCAGAGACTCAAAGCGGACCGTTCTTAACTTCATAAGAATAAGGTTTTTGTATGTTTTGTTGCTATCTCCATTGATTTCTGCTGGTTTTATTGAGCTAGCAGATTAGTAGCTCGATGCCATGATTTCAGTGTGAAACTGTACAGCAAAGGTGATAATGTTCATTTTAAGTAACCCTTGCAGTTATTGTCGACTAAGTTCGTATATGCACTGATATACATATTTGTTTTCCTTCGCTTAGTATATTATACTTTGATGTGTATTGAATAATTTTGTACCAAATTTCGGTAACGTTTTGCATTGGAATGAATCTTTGGTAAATAGGTATATATGATTTTGGAAAGCCAGGTGACGAATAACTTAAGGAATAAGTAAATTTATATATAACTGTCAGTTCAGGGAAATGTTAAAATTATTGGATTTATATTGCTGTGAACTGCAAAAAACTTAATCCAATGGTACGTGAATTGTTTTAGGCGAAGATGTTTAGTCAGTCCATGATATCCTCACCTCTCTCTCTCTCTCTCTCTCTCTCTCTCTCTCTCTCTCTCTCTCTCTCTCTCTCTCTCTCTCTCACTTTTTAGAAACAGACAATAGTCCCCTTCTGTTCTTAAATAAGCCGTTCTCTTTTCTTTTAGTCTCTTTCTTTCTTTTTGTCTCTATCTCCTTCCATTCTTATCTGTATTTGCATACGAAAGTATTTTTATCTTCCTCTTTTCGTTTTTATCTGGAGCGTGTATCTGATTCTTTTAAATCGCCGGGTTTTTTTCTGCTGTGTCTTGGATGTAAGGGATATCCCTGTTTACTACTGGAAAAATCATTATCCTAAATGAACGGGTTGTTATTATATTTTTTCTTAATCTTTAACGTTTGTAAAAATGTCTTGTGTTTCGAATTTACCTGACTTTTCCGTGTGAAAAGCAGTGCTTTTCTCTTTCTTTCTAAGTGGAATTAATAACAAAAGCAGCAAATCAGATTAGAAAAAGGAAAGAATTGTAAAGTAGACTTACAGGATTATTCTTAAGTTAGTTATGTTTTACATGACGTGCAATTCTTAAAACAAAGAAGGCATGTTGATTTTATTGTAGTAATGTTTTCTAGAGAGGTCTGAGGGAGAGGTAGGCTTTGCGCATTGAAGTCTCCTTTGTTTTTTTCAGGTTTTCTCCTATACTTCCCTTTAGTTCTTATTTTGTCTCACATAATAACATCTTAAGAGGACAATAGATAAATCGTTGATTGTAATGGTTAATGAAACTGTTGTCCCTCTTGAAGGAAGCTGTGTTTGAAGATTTTGAAGTAGGATGTAAGTTTACTCATTAAGACTAGTTTTTCAGCTTGAAAACTCACCCGCTTTGTTTTTTTATGTTTCCACATCTGAGGTGAAAGTTCTTGGAAACTTCTCTCTAAAGCAAATTATTTTACTGCGTGAATGTGTTTCCTTGTATACAATTGTAGGACACTGTGTTCAGTGATTTTGTTTCCCATGAGAATTTCTCAACTCGAGGTATTTTTGTTATTTTTCTTCAACAGTAACATCCGGAAAGCTTTAGATAGCATGCCTGTTGTTATGAAACAATAAAAACATTGTACCATTTCGTGTGGAGCTTTGCTCCCATGACTTCTTGGGTCAGGTGGCGAAATCCAGGGGTCGAATTACAGAGGGGGGAAATGGTTGCCCTTTCGTAATTGGCAACTACTCGCTGGAAACCATCGTGCTCAAGAAAGGCTGAATAAAATGTTTTGCTTGTATGCTGATGTTGAATTTTTGGGCCTTGAGCAATATTCTGTGTATTGGAGCTTACAGACGGTGTTAATGATTACGAAATGTCTGTCAATACCTCATACAGTAAGTGGTTTTGTTCGTTCTAATTTTTCTCAAAATATTTGTTTTGCTACTGAATTTTTTCTCTGGTGCGGAGTGATGAAATTACAGATAGGCTCGGTTTTATTAGGGAAATTTCAATTCCTGCAAAGCGATAAAAAAATTTGCTATAAACCAAGATCATGGGTTAGTTTCATGACGTGTCAAAACGTTCACTTATTGCACAGTATAATTCAGATTCTAATGCGAAAAAATACCCATTTAGCCTATTCGGTCAACGATGTACTGATACACAATCTCAGTCGTAGCAAACTTTTAAAAAATGTCGAAACTTCATAGAGGATCTTTGTTTTGAATTTAATCAAAATTACAACTGAGAGCAAGAAATCATGGACGTTAACACGTTTACCAAATGATTTGATAATGTGATTACGCAGCGAGTTGCATTACGATTCAAATACATGGAATTTGCTTGGAATGTTCCCAGGTGCTTCAATTAAACCAGGCCATACATCAATAACCATTTTGCATCAGAAAAGGAAACACACACAAACATTATATATATATATATATATATATATATATATATATATATATATATATATATATATATATATATAATCGAGTTTAATTTACAGTTACAGGTAATAAGAGCTTTATAAGAGAATGTACTGAATTTAAAGAAAAGTCGTGACATAAAAACATGGGCAGTCTTTAACATCAGAGTGGGTTTCCTTTTCTGATGCACAGTGGTTATTGATATACGGCCTGATTTAAATGAAACACACACACACACACCCACATATATATATATATATGTATTTATACATATCCATATACGTTATATAAATATATTTATATATATATATATAGTATATATTTGTATATAATAATAATAATAATAATAATAATAATAATAATAATAATAATAATAATAATAATGTAAACTAAAATGTTAAGATCACCCGACCTTAAAACGAAGGAAGGGAAGTGTTATCTCCAAAACCGTTTCGGAAATGAAGTATGGAGAGTGTTTACCTTGCTTACGTAATGAATGTTTTTCGACTCTTGGCTCGTAATCATTGGCCATGGCGTCGGCTAGATAATTTTTACTCTATAAAAATTAAAACTATCGGGTTTAGGTTATTGATAATGCTGACAACATTTGTGTGTAGTTGTAAAATATACATATGTCAACTTTCAGCTACATCCGATGCTTTGATAAGGAGCAAAGTCCAAAAAACCGTGTTACAGAGGCCCTGAATCTCATAGTAGTATAATTAAAGGCTGTTTTAGTTGCTTAGTTTGATTGTGTTTTAATATATTTGTCTAGTCTTACATTTTCGAGCATAGAATATAAGCAAGTAAATGAGACATGCCCAGTCACACTCATTTTGAATTTGAACGTGCAAAATAATTACGTCAGTGTGAATGCAAATGCATAGTTATTTTCAGCCTTGGAGTCAGACTTTGCTTGGGAAGTATGTCACACTTCTCCGGTCATTGTCACGAAATTTTCTAGTTTCCAGATGTCTTTGTTTACATCTCACCACCAACCTTTTTTTCATCAGGTGTATTGAACATTATGACTTTGCGTGAAGTGTGAATGCTTGTGAAATCCTTCTGGAAAGACATCAACTTCGGAATTTGGATCTTGAAAAATACCTAATATGAAGGTCCTTTCTTTGTGTTTTTTTTATAAAGGTCTTCTCTGATAATATTTGAAATAATTTCCTTTCGTTTTTTGTGTATTTATGATTATAACTTGAGTAAAATTTCTCTCTTTAGCGATATATGTTTACCTGTATGTAAAATTTATTTCTATTTGTTCATGTTTATACTGAAACCATATTTAGTTTAAAATCTTAAATTATATAATGGAAGTTCCGTCCATGTGCTTTATAGTTACGTGAATATTTTAGCTGGTTTCCTTTCGTTAGGTTTATATTTATACTGTAACCGGATGTCGAACGCCAAAGTTTTATTTTTGCTTCGATATCTTGTATAAACTTTTGCTATTGACAGTTCTCATTAATAACTTTGTTTACACTGAGATCCTGTTAATGAATACATTTAGAAGAATGTATATAAAAGGGTCTCCGTACAGGTCAATTTCCATACTGATATCAAATGAAAAAAACTATTTAACTACATACTTCTACAAATATTTTAATGTTAACTCACGTAATCTATGCAAAGGTCTCGGCTTTGCCTCTGTATGCACACTGGTAATTAAACTGAAATTTTTAGATTAACACTTACAACATTTACATCCATATTGATTATCTGCCAAGTGCGTTGTTTTGATTTTGATTTTTCTGACTAGTTAGCAATGCTGTCATTAAACAAACAGGTTAGTAATGCTATCATTAAACAAACTGGTTAGTAATGCAATCATTAAACAAACAGTCTTTTTAGTTTAATTTACTTGAAAAGAATTTAGTTATGTTATCATAGCAATTATTGTTTTTCTGTATTTACAGAAGTGACTGAGGTACACGATACGTGTGGCATCTTCCTGGTGAGTATTTGCACGATCAGTACCATTGCCATGTAGTTATAAAAATTACATTTGATTCATTTTTTAAATTTTTTTTTATATCTGTGATCAAATTTAGGGGAGTCACCTTGCTTATTTTCATTCTAGGATTTTGCTCTTTGTGTATGACATTACCTCTTGTGATCTCTTCCCTGAGTGTAGCCTAGAGTTCTGGGGAACTCACTTCCTATCACCTGTTTAGGCTATTCTTTTGACGTCCGGATGTGAAAGTTACAGCCTTACTGCGTTTCTCAGTTATAGAGGAACTCTCTCTCTCTCTCTCTCTCTCTCTCTCTCTCTCTCTCTCTCTCTCTCTCTCTCTCTCTCTCTCTCTCTCTCAATGTCACTTTTTACCATATACATACATATATATATATATATATATATATATATATATATATATATATTTATATATATATTTATATATATATATATTATATATATATATATATATATATATATATATATATATATATATATATATATATATATATATATATATATATATGCATTTTTAATTGCTATAGTGAAGGGGTAATTCAAATGAAATGATACCGAAATGGGTCGGGAAGTTGGTAAAATTCGCTGGTATGCTGGCATCAGAAACCTGCTCGGGAAAAACCTCAGGTACGGAGTAGTACTTAGGTTCCAACTTCTTTTATGACCTTGGTAGGTTAGTCGGTACAGCCTTGGCCTGTCACAGGGAGACTGAGGTTTGTTCCCGATGTGTCAGAAATTTATTTCTGTGAAACACTTGTTCATGTGTTAATTATTTTCATATATAAATATATATATATATATATATATATATATATATATATATATATATATATATATATATATATATATATATATATATATATATATATGTATATGTGTGTGTGTATATATACTATGCTAATTTCTTTATCTGTGATATTTTTGTTATTTTTATCTACATTTTATTATATTTCCTTGGGCTATCTTCATTATTGATAAATGGTATTTCAGTGTTGTAGAAAGTTTGCTAGTTAGTGGTCTATTTAGTTTGTTTTATAAGTAATGTGTTCTTATTTAGGATTAACTGGCAAAACCTGCTATTCACTTTACTAAAAATAGTTCGAATGTGGTAGCTGAAACGAACACCATAAATTAAGTAATCCTATTAGAATACTTCCGTGTGTTCCGCATTGGCTGCATAACTATGTTATTGCTCCAACTGAAAAGACATAGAATTATGTTCTGAATATAATTTATATTGATAGTAGTCTTTATATACCGGTATTAGTCTCTGTCCAGATTCAGTCAAAGTCAGTCACAAATTTCGATGGAACGCGAGACCAAAGTAAATTAATTTCGAAGCTGCAGGTCCTGAATGCGAATGAATTCCAGGTGACAGGAAATCAGAATATGAGTGAATTCGAAATTAAATAAAATACACATTAAAATATTTGTTTCGTCCAGTGCCATTGTTAGATCTGCACATTGTTAGATTCCTTACTGTATAAAAGGTTTCATTAATAGATTCCACATGTATTGCGCCATGTAAACGTAAACCTTTTCATAGCTTTTTTTAGCGGCTTCAGATGTTTTGTTTCATTGATGTTGATAACATTCGGTTACGAATTTTTTTTATTATTAGTATTTTTATGATGTAATGTATTTTGGAAGTATTACATGTGGTGCACACTATAATAGAAACCGTTGAGCTATTATTTCTTATCATACAGGAATAAATGGCACTGTTGCTTTGTATGTGTGCAGTGGATCGGGACTATCTAAAATGCTAATTATTTATTTTCCTAATCTCACACCCAACTCCCTTCTCTCTCTCTCTCTCTCTCTCTCTCTCTCTCTCTCTCTCTCTCTCTCTCTCTCTCTCTTTCTCTACACACACACACACACACACGCGCGGGCGCGCACTGGTGATCTCTATAGACACCTAGTAAAAGCAATTTTTCCTATTTTTTAGATCTCAGTCGGAAGATACACCCACAACAAACGGTGAAAATTATGTAGTAAAAGTTTTTCGCTACATATTTTCAAATGATCTGACAATGGGGTATGAGAGCTGTATTGGTCAATACTTGCGAAATTATTATCTTCAGAACTGTCGTACACAGGATTGTCAGGGAAACGGTATGAATCCAGTACCTATGAAGCGGCATTACTTATGACAAATTTTGCCACAGTAAATTTGGTCGAAGAAAAACAAAGAACCGTAGTGGATTCCTCTTAAAAGTTCTGTTGATTATGAATATGATCATCAAGTGATTGTTCATCAAATTCCCTGTATTTCTTACCAAAGATTAGGTCTGTGAAATGTAATTTTTACATTAAGTTAGTAGAATTTGCAAAAAGGGTAGCTGTAAGTCTTAGTAATGGTGAATGAATTATTGAAGACATGCTATAGGAAATCGTGACTTTCCATAAACAAACCTGTAAATCACGTTGTTAATAACTTGAGTCATGTAGAGCATAAGTTATTAATATCTGAAGATTACATCTTCTGAACAATAATGTTAACGTTTGAGCTGTTTACTTATGGACTTGTGATAGTCTGATCGTCAAATATAACGCAATCACATTAGTGTTACTAATAAATCCGAGATAATGTAATACTCTACACTTGAGTCTCATAGAAATACCACAAGGCTATCATGAACTTCTCGGAAGCGCTGAATTTAATAAGTTTCGACCATCAGATGGCAGCCAGCATGTTAGACCCATGTAAAAAATGAGAAGGACGTGCAGGCTCCAACCTTTATGGAATACGATGTAATCAGTTAACAACATTATCGATCGGCCATACTCACAGTCATGTGATTCGCCTAAAAGAATGACAGTAAATATTCTGAGTGATCTAAATTCTAACTGAAATATTCTAGTTTTTCGTTTAGGACTATTTGTTTTCTGGTACCCTAAACGCGAGTGCTTTGCCAAGAGAAACGGTGAAGGTTTTTAATCGAGTGCGCTGAATCTTTACACTCAAATAAAAAAATGTTGCTAATTTGTGCGGCATCACTAGGCAGTCTTTTGAGTGCCCAGGCTATCATCTGTTGACATAGTAGATCAATTTATATATAGAAACGGATTATTATAGCATATTCATGAAGGACACTGTCATAATTAAATTTTGAAGGTAAAGTTGCCATTAACAAAAGAGAGCACATCCTGTCAGGGAATATCCAGTCAGCGTCACTAAGAGGGAAATCGGGATCTCACAATCTGGTCTTCAAATAATTTTTTGCTTTTCTTCATTACTGTTCTTACTTATCTGATGAAATTGTATTTAGGATCTGCTTGTTTCTAGTTCATAGTTCCTTGATACTAGTTAGAAGGGTAAGAGAGGCTCTGCCTATCCATATTCTATTATTAACATTTTGATACAAATGTCTCGGAGCATGGATCATCTCAAGGAAGAATTGTGTCAATATCCTGGGGGTTTTCGTGAAATTATTGCCTAGTACGTAAACCTTTCTGGATATTTCCAAAACTTGTCAGTTGACTTTATTGTGGTCTATGTTATGTGGAAACAAATAGATTCAGCTATTTATTTATAACTGATGTCACCGTTCGATGGATTTAGAGACACTTTGCCATTGCACCACTAGCTACGTGTAAGTATCGTCGTTTCCTTTTGCTCATGTAATTTATGTGAGTTGCCAGGTATAATTTCTTGAAATACTGTATTTTCTTCAGAGTATCGTCTTGAACCAGGTGAGCTCCTGTATCTTCATGATTAGTCACCATATGGTGTTTATGAGAGCACATGTTTATGCGATCACCATTGTTATGTCTGTTTTCAATGGTTTTATGGAAGTGATATTCTGAACAATAAAATGGCCATGGTGTAATAAAGGGAATTTGATGAACAATGACATGATGACCATATATATATAAACAACAGAACTTTCAAGAAGAATCCACTCCGGTTGTCTTTGTTTTTCTTCGACGAATGTTACTGTAGCTAAATTTGTCCCAAGTGATGCCGCTTCTTGAACATTGTAGACTAATGAGCGCTTCTCTGACAATCAAGTGTAAGACATGACAAATTTCAACTTTGTCAGCCAATACCCACTACGCAAATCATTACATTGTGTTTCGGAGCAATGAAAATAACTATTTTACTCTTAAAGTAAAGATAAATGCTGCGAATAAACAAATTAACACACAGATACTAACAAACGTAAGTGCACATACGAACATTCAACACAACTCTTGCAATATCGTTCTATGCATAACACTCTTATTAAAACTTAGAACCGCTCCAAACGTAACCAATTTAACGGTTCGTTGCCATCAGACGAACAAGTAATATCCTTTTACTAAACTCATCGTATATGCGTTTCGCAGATTCTTAAAAGCCTTTTAGCAGATCAAAGACGGTCGACTTAAAACCCTGCTCCACGATTTTAGGTTTGAGACTCTCGAGGCGAAGGTCTTCCGAACCTTATGTAAATAATCCCACGACAACCTTCTAGGGTCCAGAGAAGTCTGTTGCCCGGAGGGGCTTTACGGCAATTTAATGGAGAAGGGGCGAAATGGAAGTCTGGGATTCTTTTGAGTAGATAACATTCGATAAACTTCCTCCGGCGGTGGGAAGGAACGACAGGGAAGAGTTTGGATTAAAGATAGGATATGTGGCCTGACGCACGATTCATTATAGCAGCCTTTACTGGAAATTGTTTGCTTCCATGTTATTCAGGACATTTTTTCTGACTTTGTCATAACCATCATATCCCTCATGTCGAGAATTTTGTGTCATTTCTTGGATTATGGGTTTGGGATGTGTTCTTCATTTTCATGGGAAACAGATTCTCAGGTATTAAAAGAACTTCGCCAAAAGTGTCATGTAAACGGTTTATACCTTTGATAATCAAACAATAGGTTTAATTATATAATTTTTTTGTTCTCCTTAACGGATGTTGGGAAAATGTTAACCCTTCCCACTCTTAAAGGAGAGCGATTTCCTTACCAATTAGGGCTATTGTTTTGCTGAAGGGTGGTTTTTATTAGATCTTCTTACTCAATCTTCGTTTAACTGGGAGGATAGGTACAAATTTACAACATTAAAGAGTATTGGTATTGGAATGGAGGACATTTGACTGCGGTTTCCCACACCCAAAATAAATGGCTGTGATACCTTCTGCTAAGCATAACTCATTTATTACCTCCACCAAGGAGGCTAAATTGTTGGTTCTGTCTGTTAGTTAGTATATCAAAATATATATGCAATTCTCTGTCTTTTTCACATATCAGTAACGTTTAGGATTATTACTAAGGTCGTAAAATGTCTTCCTGAGTCCTATGTAATAAAATACAAAAGAAATGACAAAAATTATTAAAAGTTATGGCTGAATATTTCATCACATAAAGAGAGAGAGAGAGAGAGAGAGAGAGAGAGAGAGAGAGAGAGAGAGAGAGAGAGAGAGAGAGAGAGGGAGCAGAATTAATGCGAACAATCGTGTTAATAGAACTGGGGGCTAACATGAACACAGTGTTTTTCACGCATTAGAAAAATGGTTATTGTGTTTAATATAATGAAGATTTGAATTATAAAAAAAACTAAAAAAAAAAGAAGTGCTAGTGAGAGTACTAGAGAGTCTGACATATAAAGAGACATTGTACAAATTGAACAAAAGAAAGAAAAATTCATTTCAATAAAGAAAAGCGTTCATCACTGATACTTAAACTTGCTTCCACAGCCAGGGATTTTAATGTCAGTGTCGTGAATTCTGAACCTGTATATTGCCCACATCTGTCTGTACTTGGAATATTGCTCTTATCATTTTGGTGCTTGCTCCTTCGTTTCCCTCTTGTCAAAATCTAATCTGGGCTTTTTCTTTGATCAGTGACTCCTTTCACTTATTTTCTGGGACCCATTTCTCTCTTCTGCATAGCAACATTTCTCTCTCTCTCTCTCTCTCTCTCTCTCTCTCTCTCTCTCTCTCTCTCTCTCTCTCTCTCTCTCTCTCTCTGGTAATCTGATAATTCAGTCACCATATCTAGTAATAACCACTTGGCTGCTGCTGTACACAATCATTCCATGCAGATCAGATATCCATGTGTTTTTAGTTTTATTGGCCGTAATGCTTTCTTGAGTTAACATCAAAATCCAGAACATCATCTGTTTTCCCCAAGTCCTACAACACTTTTTTAAGGATCAACTTCACCTAATCTTTCTAATAAAATTCTCTTCCTGTTTCCCTCTTCACATTCTTCTTTATTTTTCTAGTCTTGAGGCACGAGAATATAAGAACAAACGGATGCTTGTCTTATTTTTTTTTTTTTAATGGGAACACTTTCATGCCTATCATTTAGCTATGAATTTTTTAAATCCAAGAGAAGCACTAAACCTCACTTATCTTCATTACACGAAGCTTCACCTGTCTTTCAGAGCAAGTTAAAATTTTGCGGAATTTTATGCCAGACGGTAAAGCCAGGGGCGGGGGCCGGTTGGAGCCTTAATATTGTCTTTAGAACATCAGTGGTTTAGTCATATTCCAACTACCATTCATATGTAAATAATAGGCCATGCAACATGTACATGCAAATACCCGACATACAATAAAAATATTGATATGCTGTCAGTTTTTAACGAAATTAGGGTACTAGGGTTGAAAATAGTCATTTGAATATCTCTACTTACATTCTCATTTGTTACCGGATGTCAAGTTTTCTATTAGCAATAGTAAGATAAAACCATTTATAAATTTGAAATTCTGCAGCAATATTTTACTTGAAAGAATATCTCATTGTCTTTTACTGAAATTTATATTCATCAGTTTAATGTAAAAAACAGTGGCTTGGTCCTGCCGAACTCATCATTTCTAGTTAGGCAAGAATCTTCCATAATGAAAGAGTAAAACAGCCTCCAGCAAAGCTTGCAAGGTGAAGAAGAAGAAAAACCGAGTGATTTTCGGTGGGTGTTGAGGGAGGTGGAACAGAATGGAATAAAGAACGGTATGTGCCATTGTTGGCGGACTGTAATTTAAGATAGGAAAGATTAATAGCTGAATTGATTTTCAGGAAAACGGAAGAAGGTAGTGGTGCAGGTATAATTGATATGCTGGTGTGGAAGGCAAGGTCACGATGAATGGATGACTTTGGTAGAATTCCATGAAAGAGAGACGGCGATTTGTGTTGCTTTCAAAAGCGTTGGTCTATAGAAATAGAGAGCTGGGTTTCTTAATTTGCATGTTTGTTGTATGTTCTCCCTTTACGCTATGGGAATTACTTTCATATCAGGAGATAAATTATAGAAGAAAAATCAGTTATATAACTAAATTGAGGTAACAGAAATACATTAACAGTAGGTGGACTTTAAGAACTTTGCTGGGCGCCAGAGAGTTGTAGAGAAGTTATTTTTATCATGTTAGTAAGAGGGGGTGATAGTAAACGATGGCAAGTTAAGTCTGAAATTTCTTTTTTGTGGAGGGTAGTGTCTTGAAGCAGGAATAAAGAGAGGTTGAGATGAATTCAAACTTCAAAGGCAACAACGAGGAGACCCTTAGGTGGAAAACAGAAGATGCAGGAATCTGGAAAAACCTAAATCTGGAAAGTTAATGCAGTGGCCCAGTAATGTGCATAGCGCTATTGGCTAAAATATAAAAGGGATCGTAAAATGAAAGCTAAGCTTGTCATGAATGTACTCTGGAGCCGTAAGTGAAATCTGATGTAGGAATTATGCAGTGAAGTAAATCTGAGGATTTTCCCTGGAAATTATCATTCGAGTCATTCTGAGACGTTTGCCAGGAATGGCCTTAATTTCCCTTAAATTAAAATAGTGTTATTTGCATATATGTATGCGCACAATAAAACAGTCATTTAGGAGGAACTCTTTTACGTACATGGACACAGACATTACATGAAGATACACTTTATCCTAGAACATCTACTGTCCTCCATTTAGTGGCCACATAGTTATACAAATGAAAATACAACATACTCAAATTGAAGCAAATCACACGTTTGGGAGCTCATTTATCTCCAGACACAAAGACACTCTCCATTCGAAGAGAATAGCAAGGACAAAAACTCCCCTTCCTCGTGTGCGAAAAGGTAAGCGGCAGAGTGGGAGCACAGAAAACGGGGCAAATAAGGTCTTTGGAATTTGCAAGGGAGTGGAAGCATTCCCTTGGTGCATGTGAACAAACAAACGCAGAATGCTAAATAAGGCCTCTTTGTTGAGCTTTGTTTTAATCTCAAGTAAGTGGGTGGATTAACAGAGAGAAAGAGAAAGAGGGGTTGGGAGATTTTGTATGTACCTCGGGCTTGGTTTTCCAGGCAAAAGTGCCGCTTGGAAAGGTAGTCTGGGAAAGAAGAAAATATTTTACTTATATCAAGAGAAATCAACAACTCCAAAGTCACTCGTATAATTAATTTCCACTACAACGTGATAAGATTCTCTCTCTCTCTCTCTCTCTCTCTTTATTTTTTTTTTGTTTACGCAGAGCTCTTTCACTGCACGCAAGAAATGCTTGTTTACTAAAGGGAGCTAAATAAAACAAATCATTTTGAAACGGACAGTTACATTGAGATCTATCAAAAATAGCGGTAAAATAAAGTAAGCACACACACGTGACCGATATAAAAATGTTCATTTTTATCCATTTATCTTTTTCCCAAATATCGTTCATTGTAATATATTCCGGTCTGTATTACTATATCATTTGCTCTTTTTCTTTAACTTGCATTTTTAGAGATATGGAGACTTCAAAGTAATGAAAGACGCAAAAGCAACGAAAGAACCATAAGTAGTTAATATTTTAGTTTGATATAGCCATTCCTTCTTATGTAATGGCCTCTGGTGCAAAAAACTCATACACACATATATATACAGTATATATATAAATATGTATATATATATGTATATATGTATATATATATATATATATATATATATATATATATATATATATATATATATATATATATATATATATATATATATATATATACATAATGTAACAGGCTCCCTGAGAATGTCGTGCAACCCTGATATAATTCTTTTATTTTAATGACTTACTTAAATTATTTCTATTTACTTGTTAGATTGTAAATTTACTTTTTTCTTTTATAATAAGTGATATCTTCTTTCTGTATTTCCCATTGCCAGTTGTTACTTCTTTCTAATGAACACCATTTTCTTTGGACGCTTGAATTACAAGTCAGTGCTTATTCCATATGAATAAGATTCATCTTTTGGATTATAATGATATATATTAAATACATATGATATACATATATATACAATATATATGTATATATATACATATATATATATGTATACAAATATAATATATACATATATATATTATAAATGTATATAATTATATACATATATATATATATATATATATATATATATATATATATATATATATATATATATATATATGTATATATATATATATATATATATATATAAAGGCAATTGCCACAAAGGAAAAGTGAAACAATGGAGTGGTTGCTAGGCCTTTCGACCCAGCGGTCCTTTACTAGCAGACTGATGTGAAATATAAAAGTAAGGTTGCAATAAAGCTTGTATAATTGACTGATGACATGCAGATAACCCTGGCGATGGGGATTATAAAGGAACAGATGCACCTGAAATCCAACACAGTTGAAGAAATAGTGGACCTACCAAAACAAAGGTAAATCTTTGGAGGTATTACAGCTGGCTCGGAAGCAGGGAGGAGTCAATCAAAGGATTATAGGCGGCTACAGGGGAAGAGACTGACCACCAAAAATGACCTTGGAATGAATAAGGTGATTACATATGTTTGTAATGGTACATAATCAGCTGATTCATTCCAAGGTCATTTTTGGTGGTTAGTCTCTTCCCCTGTATAATCCTTTAATTGAGTAACTCCTTCCTGCTTCCAAGCCAGCCAGACCCAATCTTTTGTAAAACTTCTCAAAGATTTACCTTTGTTTTGGTAGGTTCACTAATTTTTCAACTGAGGTTGCATTCCTTTAAATCACGAAAAGGTAAAAATATGATGGTTATAGGAAAAAAGTTACAGCCACAAAGGAAAAGTTAAACAATGAGATGCTAAAAACTTTCGTCCCATTATCAGGACATGGTCACTGTTATGCCTATTTCTTGGTAATAAGACGAAAGTACTTAGCATCTCATTGTTTTACTTTTCCTCCGTGGCTGTAACTTTGTTTATATATATATATATATATATATATATATATATATATATATATATATATATATATATAATATATATATATATATATCTGTCTATCAATCTATATATATGTATGTATGTATGTATATTTGTTTTTATTATATATGTACATACACATACATAATGCATATACATGTGTGTATATATATATATATATATATATATATATATATATATATATATATATATATATATATATATATATATATATATATATATATATATATATATAGAGGTTAACCCACTAGGAGATAATAATATTAATAATAATAATAATAATAATAATAATAATAATAATAATAATAATAATAAGAATAAGAATAAGAATAATAATAATAAGTCTGAAGTGTAGAAGGCGATTTGGGGAGTGGGGAAATATGTGGAACAAACTGTATAAATGTAAGGGTAAGTGAAAAGGTGGAGTAGAGTGTTTCGAAATGGTTCAGTCATGTGGGAAGAATAGATGATGATGAGTCGATTTGAAGAGTGTACAGTCTGGGAGTATTGGAAAATAGGCGATGAAGACCTAGAATGGGTGCGTGTTTCGAAACAGGCATTTGAAAACAAAAGCCTTGACAACCAGAAAGCATGTGTATGCAAAATAGGGGTGAATGCCGCAGTATGTGTAGGAGGGATCGGCTCTGCTTTTGAACCTTCCATAAATCAACCAAGGAAGTGGCAGATTTAGCAGTGATCCTTGTCTTTAGAAGGGAAAGCTTAATTTAATGTGAAATATGGACATATAACGTAATAATGGCTTGTATATTTTGTTGGCTTTAGTCATAGGATGGGCCTACGTCGTTCAATTGTAAATCCATCATTCCCAAAGGCAAGTAGAATTAAATGATGTTTACTTCCCAAACCGAGACTCGAAAGTACTTGGTCATAACCGAATCAAGATTGGCTTTTCCACTAGCGACCAAAGGGCATGGAGATGAATTTCAACTCGTTCATATCTATTAATATTCCACACCAAACATGCATACGGCGAATTTAATTACCTAGACTAGAGCTATATCTGCTATAGACGTTAGAGTTTGTGAAACTAGTGGCAGCGTGAAATTGGTTACGGAAACTATTTCCTTTGTAATGAATATAGCTAAAGGATTGGTGAAAAGAACATGTACATGTATTTTGTTAAGAATTGCACACTGCATACATACAAAGTATGAGTGTTCAAAAGAATGTATTTGATGTACAGATTAATAAAGGATTCGGCTGCGAAGAAGTTTACGTGCGTATTGGAAGATTTGTCGATACAACACTGGCAAGCAGGTTCTGTGACGTTATTAAAAAAAATAAATAAATAAATAAACCCTACCCAACGAACCTGCAAGATCCCGTACTGACTCGCACAACTAATCCAATGATTTTGTTTGAAAGAAATATGCACTCTTAGGGATCGGTGATGGCGGAGGTATGCACTCTCAAATTTCCTTCGATTACATCTCTGAAATCGCAGACATGTTCGGGACACGACGCTCAGTTATTTATTTTAAAATGTGGTTTGTACGCTTTTAATCATGGTGAAATTGGTGAATATTTTCTTTCCACAAATGAAAAGATGTGTAAGGTTTCAATAATATTTGATCGATAAATTTAAAGTTTTTTTTTTTTTAGGTAACCCCTACATTATAGTATTATGATACAGCTTGTTAACAGAAGAATGAAAAATGCTAAAGGCGACGGAGCAAAAATAAATGATTCTGTCACACCGGTTGCCCTCAATGGATATTTCACTGAATGCAATGCTTTCAAAGCGTTATTTTTCTTGTCATTTCACTTGACGTTAAAGCGCAATCCAAGAGGAGTGGTTTTCAGTTTATATGTATGTAAATATTATTAATGCTGCATGGATAAAAACCATTGTTTTACCAAACACTGGTGAATTTTCCGAAATAATAAATATCTGCAAAACATGATGATGGAGTTAAGAGGATTTTCCATTATTATTATTATTATTATTATTATTATTATTATTATTATTATTATTATTATTATTATTATTATTATTATTCTTTTAACGTGCTTTTTCCCATTTTTTTGTATGGGGCAAGCACGATGCCTTCTTTTGAAGGACTTTGATTTGGCTTTGGGGTAGACCGTAGTCTCGATCGGCTGCCCTGCCTGACATCGCTTAGACCCCGGTAACTCATGTACATGTATCGTACCAAATCACCAGCTCCCTTTCTCCGAGCAGCGATTATTATTATTATTATTATTATTATTATTATTATTATTATTATTATGGTGGTGGTTCTTGAGAGGTAACCATGGAATATTTACCAGTGGTAAAATAGGAAAACTCGAACTAATAACTTAACATAGGCATTGACCCAGGGCCAGCTTAATCTCACAACAATAACAAGAACAGCAATCTAAAAGCAGAATCACTTGCACGACCACGCATCCAGGCCATCTTTTATTACTACGAAGACCAATCTTGTAATTATACCTTAATCAAGTGTTGGTATTGTGAATGACGGAAGTGTTGTAACTTATGAGTATCTATTTGATCGTGGTGGCAATGAACGTGGCTAAAGTGGCGTTCAGTTGCACCTGCCTTTGCATAACCTGAGACCCCTTGGAGGAATTTATTTCTGGTGATAGAAATTCATTTCTCGTCATAATGTGGTTCGGATTCCACAATAAGCTGTAGGCCCCGTTGCTAGGTAACCAGTTGGTTCTTAGCCACGTAAAATAAATCTAATCCTTCGGGCCTGCCCTAGGAGAGCTGTTAAAAAGCTCAGTGGTCTGGTTAAACTAAGATATACTTAACTTTTTGATTGGTCATAGTCATCGCTCTAATATATAGCAATGACTAATAGCAGTAAGATTAACAAGTCATACTTTGTAACCGAAAAGATTCATTTGTTCGAATTCTGGCGTTTCTTTGGCAACAGGTATTCAAATAATAAATGCACGGCTTGGCCTGATGCTTAATAGGCTTCATTATCTTTTGCATAATTAAATGCATCTCCTTAACGTTCTGTCTATGCAAAGACGGGCTCGGTTAATGATGAGGTACGAAGTGTCTCTTGTGCTCCAGCAGTTTCATCCCGGCAACCTTCCCCTTCTCTATATGAGGCTATTCATTTTCTTTGAGAGGGAACTATTTCGTGGAATGGGTCATAGAATCCACTTTAAAGGCATCGTAAGGGTAAATTATAGACTACTATATGATCCCTTCATTCATTAGTAGAAGAGCTTCATGAAATATTGAAGGATTCTTGATAACTTCTATCCCTTGGTGACAATTCACATGCGTATTAGGAGTGATAAAAATGCTGTCGTTCCTGTAACTCTTTCGTGCTCTCGTGCCTTTCTCTGCCAGGTCCTTTCCCCTCATCCGAGAGGACCAATTCCTGAAAATATTGGTGTATAGAAGTCAACTAGCTCAGAAGCACGTTATCGTACGTAATCCGTCACATCATTTTCTGAACTAAGCCCGTTACATCTGATATCGGAACATATAGTTAGGTTATCTGGCAGCAAGTCTGGAACCAATTGTAAGTTTCAATAATCTATAAATACAATGAAATGCACTGTAGGATTTGTTTCACGGACCCATGGGAAATCTTGAACTTCTGTATCCTTATGATCGGCGTCAGAGATTTACCTTTCCTGTCCTGTAAATTGATCAGATTTGTGCTCATCAACACTTAAACGTCTTTCTACAACTGCTAAATACCCCTGCCTAAAGGTAACCTCAAATTCATTCCAATTGGACTACACAAAAGTTCGGCTTTACAGTTGTAATCCACTGATATATATCCGTCTTCAAGAAATCTAAGAAAGCTTCCTGCAAGCGCAGCCTTTGATTCTGTATATAAATAGTCGTGCTAAATTTGCATGAAAACTGTCCAATTCTAAAGTTCTATGATAACAGATACTTATTCATTCCTGAAACAGAATAACAGCGAAAGCATATTAACTATAGTGATAACCTGTTGCTGTGGTTATGGTGGCGTCTCATTCAACTCTTTTACATTCTCCTTGATGTCTGACGTATAATAATTTTAATCCTCGCGAGCCTTGTCCCAATCCCTTTCATACAAAGGGGACACAAAGCTATATGACTGCTACTGAGTCTCATGAAATTTGGATTTTAATACAAACACTAAAGAAACAAATCTGGTATGTGTTAAAGAAGAAACCGTAAAAATTACCGAAAGAGGACATTACTTGCAGCCTAATAACTAAAGAGTGGGGGAAGGAAAGAAAAAGACCTCCCACTCTTACTGATCTTGCCAGAAAATGGTTTCCAAGAAAATAGTAACAAGAAGGCAAAATGTGATTTCATCGTTGCCTCATGTCAGCGAAATGTTAGAAAGAAAATGGAACATAATGTGATTTTCTCAACAGGCGCTGAGAGACTGTGACATATTTTTCAGATAAATCGCTACACTGCTAATGGAAAATACTTGGGTACCCGTGTTTTGTATGTGGGTTTCATTAAATCTTACAGCTGATCAAATCCTTTTAAACAACGAGACGTATTATATAACTCCCAGTTGAGAATACGTGTAACAAGCTGAGTATTGCTGACACATCTGTTTCTGTGCTGATTTAATTTACTGGGGAAAGTAAATAAGACTGTCTTGTAACACTCCGAAGCTTAAGATAAGCATCACCTTCACCACAAATGTCAGGCATCAAGAGCATATCATAAAACATGAAAAGGTAAATAAAACTTATCTTGTAAAGTTGTGTAATGTTTTCATGTCTGGTGCAATGTCGACTTGAAAAGAGATGGATATGCGATATGACTCTCTTTAATAATCATGATTTCTTTCAATTATATGTAATCTTGTGTCGAAGTAGAGCATGTAACATTTGCAAACATTTTTTACTTTTGCTAACTAGGTTTGCATGGTTCAGATAATTATGACTACTGTGTCCGTCAGACATGATGCTTCTTTTATAAACTCCCTCATCCTTAAATCTATATTTATTATTCATATATTATACATACATACATACATACCTATATATGTATATATATAAAATATATATATATATATATATATATATATATATATTTATATATATAAATATATATATATATGTACATATACATAAACATATATATATATATATAAATATATATACATATA
>JANJGK010000005.1:69153756-69188756 GCA_039081455.1 Macrobrachium rosenbergii | reverse complement strand
TTTAGTTTTAGTTTACTGGTATCTTGCATCTGTAATTAGATATCACCAGATTTATGGCTGTCTTTATGTATTTATGCTGCAGGAATGCTGATGAAATAAAGCTCACATCTTACTGTCCATGAGTAAAACTGATTAAATTTCACTCAGCCCATTTACGTTATGAAATTAAATTTTTCTCATTAGCTCTTTGCTAATTATCAAGTGCTGTGGAAATGATTCTGTTAGTAACATTATTCCATACTTCAAAATTAGTCATCCTTTAATAACGTTTGTCCAAATTAAAAATAACACATTTAGATTATTTTTTAAATTAACACCAACAAAATTAATTATGCTTTATCCGTTGAGCATATTCAGGACATTTTTGATGAAAAAATCCCCCAGCTGATTATGTCACATTCGTATTGAGATTATAAGATTAAATTGATTAATTATTACTTTCTGCATAGTGATATTTTTATGAGTATGAATAGCACAGTTATTTTTTGTTCATTTCATGTTACTCAATGGTATTTATGGCATTTACCCATGGATTTAGATGTCAAACAATTCCATAGATATTTGTACTGTAACTGAAAATACGGTTTGGCGTAGATGGATGTAGAAAGCATTCATTGCTTTTTGTTATGCTGTACATGTAGAGATATATTTCTATTGTAATGCCTTTGCACATCTCAATTACAGACGTATTTAGGATAATAAATCAAGATGCTCCTTATAACAGCCGTGTAAATAACCTCCATGTTTATTTTATGGCAGTAGATAAAATTTCATTTGTTTATTTTCATTTGATATCGTATGAAATTTTCTAGTCCTTTTTTCGTATTACCATTTCTCCTCTTATTGAGTAAAATCCCAGTTTTTATTTTGCTGTAAAATAAAAATATTGTGCCGGCTTTGTCTGTCCGTCCGCATTTTTCTATCCGCCTCAAAGCTTAAAAACTACTGAGGCTAGAGGGCTACAAATTGGTCTGTTGATCATCCATCCTCCAATCATCAAACATACCAAATTGCAGCCTGCTATCCTCAGTAGCTTTTACTTTATTTAAGGTTAAATTTAGCCACAATCGTGCGTCTGGAAACGATATAAGGACAAGCCACCACCGGGCCGTGGTTAAAGTTTCATGGGACGCGGCTCATACAGCACTATACCGAGACCACCGAAAGATAGATCTATTTTCGGTGGCCGTGATTATACTGTACGCTGTACAGAAAACTCGACTCCGCCGAAGAAACTTCGGCGCATTTGTTACTTGTTTATAATTTCTCTGTCATGAACTTTCATTATTTTTAATTTCCTCTCTCTCTCTCTCTCTCTCTCTCTCTCTCTCTCTCTCTCTCTCTCTCTCTCTCTCTCTCTCTCAGCAAAGTTACTATGTCATTGATATTTTTATTTTTGGTAAATAATTTTAAATAAGCTGATGAACTCTCTGTCTGCCTCTGACAACATAATAAACTTATCCACCCTACATTTCATCACAGTATGCGGTTCCATACAACGAATATGAAAAAATTCAAGTAATTTCTCATTTCGTAACTGTTAGTATTTTCCACGAGTACGTAAGATCTGTCAAGGGTGAATCCAGACACAGTATAACATTCCGTTTCACTGCCTCGGTATTGAATGGACACGAACCAATCATATCAATTCCTGAGATTTCAGAATAGCTATTTTTTGAGAATTCTCGGACAATCTAAATTCATTTTTTAAGTATTTATTCTTTGCTATTTGATTCACTGAAAGACATAAATGTGGATGGAAAAGAATAATACTCAAAGATAGCAGTATGATTCCAGCCTCACTGAAGAATCAGTTATCTTCAGCCCCTCTGTGAAATATAAAGTTAACATTAACCATTACATTCAATTCAGACGAATGCATTTAGATACTACGTTTATAATACGATTTCTCTCACAGGATAAGAGAAAAATCTAAAAAAAAAAAAAGCAAAACAAACCACTCTACTGACTGCGAGCATAGTGCCCACTCGCTTTAGAAGACTCAGTTTATCTTCGAGTATAGTGCTGAAATCGTCCATTATTATTATTATTATTATTATTATTATTATTATTATTATTATTATTATTATTATTATTATTATTATTATTATTATTATTGAGAGGGTATTTAAATTCCATAATTCTTTGATTTCCATACGTTTGCATGGCGTCAGTAATTCTTTGTGTGACACTGCTGAGTGATTTTATGGCCAAATTTTCAATGTCATTAATCTCGTGGATCTTACAATATAGCCATGTTCTTCCATACAAATCCCAATATCAGTGCTTGTTGGAGATACCGTCCTGGCAATGTGGATGCTGATATCTTTGTGATCCTTTTGTATATCAACAACAGTTTCAAATGTATTAGTTTTGTTAAAGTCAAAGTAATGACAAATTTACTCATTTTTTCAAGTTTTAATGTTTTTATCGTGGTATTTTCAGTGTTATATTTATTCTTCTTCATTTTCGGAAACCGAATATGTTGATATCAAAACGTGTCATCTTTGACTTTTGCCTGCATGTCGGTCTCTTCCCTTGATGAAATATCAAGAATATAGCGCAAGGTTTCCCATTAGGCAAAAAAGCAGGAACGAATAGAATTTCAAAAAAATAAAAAAAAGTAAAACAAGAGGCAGATAGAATAACCGAACAGGAGAGCACAAGAGAAAGACAGATTTCACTGAAATTTCCCCTTTTCCTCTTTTTTGATTTTGTCTTCCTTTTCTGAAAGTAAATGAGACGGTGCACCTGCATGTGCCTGTATCGTCTTACTCGTTACGACGAGGCTCCTGCCTCCTCCCACCCTATCCTACAGACCAGCAACTGACAGTTCCGTGTCTCATTTCAAAGGGTCTCCCCTTTTACTGTTTTTCAGTAACCTCTTTTTTTCAGGTAAAAGAGTGAGAATGGGAAAGAATTTTCCTTTGTATTTTAGTCCCTCTATTTAGAGCGTATATGTAAGATATACTTATTGAACTTGAGCGCATGAACAGAGCTGTAACTCCCCCCAGATTCTTTTCTCCATTTTTTATTTTCTCTTTTTTCTTTTTTTTTATTTGTGTCATTTCCTCGGCCGTTTACGTTTATACATATAACAACGCGGACACTCAATTTTGTTCGGTTCGTGAAATTTAGTCCAAGTAGGTAAGTGTTGCTTGCTCACTGTTATCAGTGGACAAATTAAGTGACAACTCCTCACGTTAGAGTAGAAATTTCCCATTTCATAAAAAAATACTCGATATATAAAACTATACCATATATAGAAAAAACTTAAATGTATCCAATATGTCGGTATATTATAAGATGTTCAACAGCATTGTGCCCAAATACTTTGTGGTATGATCCTATTTTCGCAATAAAATGGCCCCACGGGCCTAAAGATAACTTTGTAATCCATACCAAGTTGCTTGGGGAATCTTTGTAACTCAGTTGAGACACATAAAATTAATTGAAGTTATAGATTTTCATTAATCTTTGAATTTATATATAATGGATACACAAGGAATATATTATGTACATATCTATATTGTGCGGATTAACTGAGTAAATTGTTTTCTGAGCTTGAGTTAGTACCTTCTTGAAGCTCTAGTCATAGTTATAATAAAGATGCAGTTTACGCTGTAGTTAGCATAAACAATTCTGAAGATTTAAAGTTATTGATCCAAAATGTTGAGACAGTATCACTGAAGATACTTTAATTATGATAGAAATAGTAATTTATTATTGTAAGAAGCCTCAGAGATACTGGGAGAAAACCCAAAACTGTTGCAATGCAGTTAGTCTTGGAAACTTGCAAAGAGCATAAGTACAGCCACATGTTATGAATTTACTCCTTAATTAATAAAGAAAAACAATTATTTCCCGTACCAATTTCACTTTAATTCCATTAATTTCCACATCCTTTACTTTCTTCAGCCCTAGGGTTACTTTTCTTTATAACCTCAACATTCATTTCCTCAGATATGAATAAATTTGCAGAATTTCTTTTCATTCATGCATCGTCAGGTCTGACTTTCTCCAGGTTATCTAACTCAGCAATTCTTCGAGGTACTCACTTCATCAGCAAAGTCAGCATCTCTTCAGAACCCATTTGCATTTCTCATATGAAAAGCTTCCGTCTTGAACTGCAATCTTTTTCACTTAAGCAGTTTGCTTAATTTACCTCTAAATGTTATTTTCGTAGTTATATTTGTTCCTCACTTTGTCCTGTCCTTCTAATTCTTTCCGTACACAATTTTTTCTTCGGTACCTATTCTGGAAAGATAGATTTTTTTTTCGTAACGATTTCTCGGTAAGGTAAATATGGTATGACTAACTCCGTAGTGTCATTCTTTTGCTTTTTCTGTTACGACAACTTTATCAGTTTTCTTACTGGCTATCTGCAGCTAGCCAGAACTCTCTGCCATCCTTCTTATTTTCATACTGACGCGCACCTGAGGGTTTAAAAGTTTTTTCACAAGCTTAACCTCAAACAGCAACAGCAACAAAAAACAAAAATATTCGGCACGATTTTTTTATATGTGCTTACAGACGCATGTTAAATTTTTCGTTGATGATCTTATTCTATTTGTTCTTATCAAGCATTAAGTGGGATCCATTCGTCTGTAGCTATTTGACGTCAGAAGTAAGTCGAATGCTTTAGTCTTTAATGTGTTGCATTTTTGGCACCGACATTATTTCAGTCTACCGTAAAACTAGTGTAACTCTCTTATAATTTCTCATCCTTTAAAAGTTGTCTATCATTGACTTCGTAGTCTTTCCCATTGTTTTTCGTTACCTTCTTGCTATTGCGTCCTTGGATTCATGTTATATACATATACATACATATATATATATATATATATATATATATATATATATATATATATATATTTATATATATGAAATTTTTTATCACATCGTGATTTATATACAATCATGAAGCTACAAATGTCGCTTAATATCAAATTCACGCTACCTCGGGAATATTCCCGATGGGGATATATCATCGAAGGGGAATTTATAAGTGATAAATGGGTTGGTATTGCAGGGATCTGGACCCGGCAGTGCCAATCCATTTATCACTTATAATTTCCCCTTCGGTGATAATTACCCATCGGGGATATTCCCGAGGTAGCGTGAATTTGATATTAAGCGACATTTGTAGCTTCATGATATATATATATATATATATATATATATATATATATATATATATATATATATATATGTATGTATGTATATATATATATATATATATATATATATATATATATATATATATATATATATATATATATATACAAAGTTCTATTTCATATTATTCGAGGGGTAAGTTTCAAAAGGGTAGCACCTTCTGGTTTCCACTAAGCTCTAGAAAAATGGCTGGAAGTCCATCCCCTTTTGTTAACTCTTTTAGCTGCCGCTGTTACCCAATCGTAGACGGGTCGTCTGGTGTCGTGAGGCTAGGCGCTCTGCGTGAACTGTACTATTGGGTTTCAGATAAACAAAATTAAGCCAGTTTTGTCCTGCTATTATCTGGAAAGTATGAATGACATACGAACTCATAAAGCTATAAGAACGTTTTCTCCCTTAAGCAGAAAATGAGAACACACCGAGGGACATGGTAGTCATAGTCTGTTTATCATGAGAATTTTACAAGAGCGGAATTTTATTTTGGAGATTATGTTTGATTTCTAGAATTTTTACATTTTTTCTGAAATTGGTAAAAATCATGCCAGAGCCAAACGTTCCGTTGTGGTGAATGTCGTGACGCGTCTGAGAAGGTTAGCCATAAAAAATCCAATTTCGCTGTTCTGTTCCGCTTTGTGAGGCAGGTACCCGTTTACGTAACCATGAAATGATTTGCGTTGAGAGCTTATTAGAGTCTTATCTTTTCTGATGGAATGATATGCCTACCCTTGATCATACAAATCAAGAGAATTTCCTCACAGATCATTAGAAATCAACAATTTTGATGTCAGGCTGTACGAATATCTACGTGACAATTATGTGATGCCTAGCGTAATGCGTAAATCCCCAAGCAATGATAATTTGTATTATCATGGCAAGGAATAAAAAGGAATGAGTAAATGTCTCTAAACGGCCATGTCCCGTAATCTATTTTAGGTTATACTCGATTTAGAAGAAGGTCAGTTCTGTACACGGTCTCACTTTGTGCATATTTTTGTGTAGTGAAATCGACCGCACGGGGCCTTGAAACACTGGAAACTCTTCTATCTATTTCTGACAAATGTCAGACCTCGTTTTTCCATTTAAATTTTGCAGATACCTCAAACTTATCAATTTTGTTTCTGAAAAGGACAAAAATGTGAAACAAGGGCAATTTAACAGATTAATGTGCGTCTCTTATTTCATATTACTACGGTAAAGCAATTATTTTGATCCAATCAGATTTGTAGAGTTGTTGATTAAATTCCTATAATTACACAGGAGCATCAGGTATACGTATTTCCAATACCATATCTTTGTCTTTTTCGTAATTCTCTCTCTCTCTCTCTCTCTCTCTCTCTCTCTCTCTCTCTCTCTCTCTCTCTTAATTAATGTGGGAGGCGCTATCTTACGTCATTTACGCATAACAGCATCAATATCTAACAACAGGTGATCAAATCTCGCTTTGTTCGAGGCCCTGGTTAGAAACGACTACCGTTTCTGGCTGAAGCACCTGCTTCGTTGCAGAATATTGCACAGATGATTTGGAATTAATAGGAGGAGGGTGCACGTTATTACAACTGAGAAGGCTATCATGATATTCAATTACACAAAGAATAGGAGAGTGAGATGAAGGTTGGAAAAAGAGGTAATCTGTTCCCATAGTATGATGTGGATAAGTCTTGATATAGCATCCTATGTCTTTCTCAGGAGACATAGTTCATAATTGTATGCACATTCACGCAAACAACATACGCACCCGTACATGCTTGCATATATATATATATATATATATATATATATATATATATATATATATATATATATATATAATATATCTATATATATATGTATATTTATATACATAAATATATATATATATATATATATATATATATATATATATATATATATATATAATATATATATATATATATATATATATATATATATATATATATATATATATTATATATATATATATATATATATATATATATATATATATATATATATATATACATATATATATATATATATATATATATATATTATATATATATATATATATATATATATATATATATATATATATATATATATATATATTTTTTAATGTATGTATTTATGGCCTGCGTGTGTTTTGAGATGCAAATGCCATGGAGAAGTGTAAATTTTTCTCTAATATGGAATCCTTTTAAATGAAAATAAGTCATAGCAGAATGTAAATATGAGGTTTTTGCAATCCCCAAGTTTATTTATAAAACTCGCACGCGCATTCATAATCTTTCTTTTCACCCTGTAATTAACAAGGGCAACAGCAACATGTGAATTAATAACTAGATTTCTACAGTGTAATATCGACACCAACATTACATAAGGCAGTTGCACTCAAATGTATACATTATAGCACATATATTAAAATTGTTGTGAAGCCATAGAGTGTGCATTATGTTCAATATATTACTGATATGGTTAAAAGCAACTCACCGGCCAAAGGGCTTTTTAACTATATAAAAGGATGATTGACCTCACCTGACCTACAAAAGTGTCATTTCTCGCTAAGAAAATGTTTCTTCTACGCCCTAACAACCATTGTGAAGATCAGAGGACTCTATCATATTTTTTTGGGAACCGAAGAAAAATGAAAGTTTTTCAAATATGCTATGGTGAAAACACTTTTGACAAAAACTAATCATTAAACCCACATTCTTAGGAAGTAAGTCAATCGCATTTGGTAAAAATAATCACCAGCCATAAAGATATACACCTAAGCTCCGTCAAAATCATTAACAAGCGAAATGACGAAAACTATTTCTGTTAAACATATATTCTTACGAAAACAGAAATTAATAATTCGAATTTATTTGTAAGAGAGGCAAACTGAATACAAATATTAACTGAACTGCGCTATGTAAACAATATTCAAGTAAAGGTTCAATGTTAATTTTCACGTTCTCGGCATGTGAGATCATTTTCAGCTATGGCCTCATATTTCTTCCACCCAGAATCATCAGTAAGTATTTTCCCATCAAGAGATCTTGAGAACAAAGAGCGAACTACCGCTCTTCCTCTCAAGACGCATGGAGATCAAGAGTGCATAATTATATCGTTATCATTCTCATGTCTACCATTGTGCTCTTGCTGATAAATACACATTTAAGGCTTAGTGTCCTTCCTCTTTCATCATGGTCCCAAGAAGAGTCTGATAAAATAAACACTTTTTTACCTAAGACTTCAGAATTAATATATATAAATATATGTATATATACATATATTTATATATATTTATTCTGAAGTCTCAGATAAAAAAAATGTTTATTTTATCAGAGTCTTCTTGGTACCATGATGAAGGTGGAAGGACACTATGCCTTAAATGTGTATTGATCATCAACAGCACATTGACACACGCGAATGATAACGATATAATTATGCTTACTAAAAGCCTGAAGTCTGTAGAAATTGGGAAATGCGGATCTGAGAAACAATTCCAAAACTTGCTAGTAGAGAGAATGTAACAGAATCAATAATCTGGATACTGTTAAATTCTGCAAAATTCAAACGAGGTCATGTCGAGTCCAAAGTCGTTCTTCGAGAGGAAGCGAGACTTTCTCCTACAATTAACCACCGAATGAAAAATTACCCATAAGAAGACAAGTGCACAATCACCAGTCTACTGCTATAAAACCATTTGTGTTCATTGACAGCGTCTGGTACATAAGAATCTTTTATTTTTGTTAGTCTATTGCAAAAAAAAAAAAATAAGTATTACAAAACTATAAGTGGAAATTCTTAGTGTTTAAAACATTTTACGAGGAGATCTTGATATAAAACTGAGATATCTTCTTAAAACACATTCTAGCCATGATAATGGCAATGTTAAACATGATAAAAAAAATTAAATTAATTGAGGGTTTTCCCCTGTGAACAAAGTAATGTCCTTGCGAATCCTGAATTTTCTAGCATCTGACAACACGCTAAGAAATGTAAGCATATTATGCAGTACAAAGAAAAAATTCAAGTATACCTTAGTTTAACCAGACCACTGAGCTGATTAACAGCTATCCTAGGGCTGGCCCGAAGAATTAGACTTATTTTACGTGGCTAAGAACCAATTGTTCACCTAGCAACGGGACCTACAGCTTATTGTGGAATCCGAACCACATTATACCGAGAGGTGAATTTCTATCACCAGAAATAAATTCCTCTAATTCTTCATTGGCCGGTCGGAGACTCGAACTCGGGCCTAACAGAGTGCTATCCGAGAACTCTACCATCTCGTCCAACGAGGAACTATGCAAGATTCTGAAATATTGCGACGGGCACCGAATGGCAAACTAATGACAATACTGACAATCCTGGAATCTTTGTTTTCCAAACAACTTGTTCCTCAACTGAACACTTAGCAGTCTTCCGCGACAACTCTTTGCCTTACGTGAGTTTTTGCCGGCCATTTCTGGTTTGTTCCTATTGACATTTCGTCCGGCAATCCTATAGTTTAAGGATCCAAATTCACTGCATTACGTGAAGTCAAGATCAGCACACAGACTTATCACATACTTATTGAATCATGGAAAACAATGAAAAAATGAGCACTTTATCTGCTTCCAGAAGCAGAGACTGTAAAAAAAACAGAGGGAATAAATAGGGAACGTAAATAAATAAAAACATGTCTTAGGGGATACGGACCCATAGAATTTTGAGAAAATCGTAAATCTCTGCTTCTGTAAGCAGATAACCTACCCAGTTTTTTTCTTTTTTCAGATTTATCAGAAAGTGGCTGCTGAAGAGCAAGAGCCCGTGCCAGGTTCCTACCTGGTCCCTGGTTCCTAAGCCCTCGCTCCACAAACGCAGCTGCGGGCACACGTGACACTACACTGTTCGCGTGAGGTGCGGAGCTTTATTCCCATTGTTTTTTTACAATCTCTGCTTCTGGAAGCAGATAAACCGCTCATTTTTTTAGCAAATATATTTCTGTTTGCAGATCTGTCGAAAGAAGAAACTGAAAACAGGGAAGAAGACTTAAACAAATTTACACAAGGGAGCAGCGAATTTAGACCCCTAAACTGTAGGATTACCTTTCGTCCTTCCTTTCTCTCTTGATGGTTGGTTCTGTTACGCTTAGCTTCAACTTCATTATTTATAATATATTCATTCTTGTATTTTTATTTTGATGCTTTTAATGCTAATTTCAATGTTGTTCTTGTCAATTTAGCTTAAAATGAGACCCCCTGTTTTGAACCGTCGCGAATAAATGTATGTTAGGACCACCTGGGATGTACCCCTCCTTCAACCGTCCTCTATACGGTTAAGTTACCATTAACTACCATATCTTGGAATTTATATATATAAAAATATGTATACATATGTATATATATATGTACATACATACAAACACCCGCACACACACACATACATATATATATATATATATATATATATATATATATATATATATATATATATATATATATATATATATATATATATACACATACACATACAAGCAGATGGAATGAGAGAGAGAGAGAGAGAGAGAGAGAGAGAGAGCGAGTGATTAATATGAGGGCCAGCAGACTTCCCCCTCTAGAGCTGAAGCAAATATACCCTGGCAAATAGAATGTGATATTCCCCAGGATAATTTATGACACAGTCCTCATTCAAGCGCAGGATAAACTTTTTCGTTTAACTTCCCTCCTATAAGGACTCTCCAGCTCTACCTCCTCCTACTACTACTGCTCTTCCTAGCTTCCTCCTCCTCATCCTCCTGCAACAACACCTCTTCCTCTAGAAGTTTCCCTTTTCTCCTAAAATGGACTTTGGGCCCTGCTATTTGGCACGGGGGACAAGTTGGAATTTTTACCTTGTAAGTTTTTTTGTCCTTATGTGCCTTCTTCTCAGAAGGTTTCTTCTCTGATTTGCCCACCCTTTGCTGCTTTTTCTTTTACTTCATTTCTGTTTGGTTAAATACATTCGTTCAAAGTATGACCTATTTTGAGTGAGATATTGCGTTGGTATTCCTTAATCGTTTAGTCTTCCATCTGGCTACATAACGGTTTTTGGAATATTTTCTTGTAGCTGTTTGAGCTTACTTCTCTCTCTCTCTCTCTCTCTCTCTCTCTCTCTCTCTCTCTCTCTCTCTCACACACACACACACACACACTATTTCAGTGATAAATAAGTAATGCCTTACCTAGCGAAAGTAGGAAATCGATATATATAAACTTCCCGAATTAAAGTACCAAATCCTCACAGAAAAACGCTAATAAAATTGATGGTTTCAATTTTAATCATCAACTGACAGTCAGATTTGACTGACTCACCACAGTTCCTCGTTGGACGAGTGGGTTCCGTTCTCAGCTACCACTCTGTTGGCCGCGAGTTCGAATCTCCGACCGGCCAGTGAAGAATAAGAGAAATTTGTTTCTGGTGACAGAAATTCATTTCTCGCTATAATGTGGTTCGGATTCCACAATAAGCTGTAGGTCCCGTTGCTGGGTAACCAGTTGGTTCTTAGCCACGTAAAGCAAATCTAATCCTTCGGGCCAGCCCTAGGAGAGCTGTTAATCAGCTCAGTGGTCTGGTTAAACCAAGATATACTTGACTGGCTCACCTGGCGTAATTTCCTTTAGCACATGTTCCTCCCTATACAAAGAATTGTCAGCACAATATAATTAAATACTGACAACGCCTCCCTATATCAATATAAACTTAGTCCATCAACGATGCATTATCAGCGTGGTAGTAACATAAAATCTATGACTATCTCACATTTTCATAAGATCCAGATTTTTTTTTATCACTTTCAACAACTGCTAGAAAGTGTGTAGGAACAAATGAATAGTATTAGGAGTGTAACGATTTATCGTTAATAATACCATCATTGAGTGCAGAATAAATACAGACTTATTCACACGACGCGTCTCTTTAAGTTTTCATTATGTTCATGTTCAGCCAGTCCACATTGCTACTATAGCACGAGTTTAATCAACATGTTCTACCATGTGTTAAGTTTTCTGGGGAAGGAAAATTTTCGACTTTCAAAACTAAGTTATCTGTTCCATTTGCTACTTCAACAAGTGTAACATATATATATATATATATATATATATATATATATATATATATATATATATATATATATATATATATATATATATATATATATATATATATAAACCGCATTTTTATATATCTGTTTTAAGCATTATATCTTCACGTGTCGGAAAAGTTTCAAAAAATTTTATTTGAAGTTCCAAGTTTTGCTGAAAAACAAACACTGTCCAGTAATATTCAACAAGAGAGCCTGGACTAAGAGTAATTCCATGATCCTTGATTAAAATTAAAAAGCATAAAAAAAACAAGAACAAGTGTAAATCTGTGAACGTACACTGAATAACAGTAAGAGCAAAAGAAATTAAGGTAACAGTTGTTAGAATGTATGAAAATAAAAAAAGAACAAGTTACAGTACAAACACTTGACCTAAATGGAAAGTGAATCGATTCACGGCGATCTGAATACTACACGTTCATTCAAGTAACTTCGGCTACTAAGCACGTTCTATAGAAAGTAATAATATTAGTTGGGCTCAGAAAATGACTGACTCACAGGAATTATTTGGAAGCACATGATACATTTTCGACATTACAAAAACGGACGTGGCAGTGGGTAACATTTTCTTCGGTAGCCTTTCACATTCAAGAGAAAGTTATTTTAGTCATTGCATACAAGTAAGTATATGCTCATCGTTAACTATGGTGAAAACATTAATAGAACTTGCTTATTGTCACGCCTCTTTCTGTATATCTTTTTACACCATGGAAATGTCTCCTTTCTCTATTCCTTACTTTGCACTCAAACGCTTACGATACGAACGTAAGAATGTTCTCGTTACCTCAACGTCAATAAACAAGCCACTTGTTTGTATGTGGGCTGCAGTGCTGCCCCGCACAGCCCCATTGTATCTCTCGGGTTCCATCAGCCACTTAAATTGAGACAAATACGTTTAGTGGCTCGACCTCACTTGGTTCAAGGTTTCTAAGGAGACTTTCGCGTTGCATCCCGTATTTCCGAGAAATTTACAGAGCTTATCTCTGTTTTATTGTCAACTCGGATCTGTCTGTTTTTTTTTTCTATTTATGTGACCGTTGTGGTTTTACGTTTCTCTTAAAATAACTCTCTCTCTCTCTCTCTCTCTCTCTCTCTCTCTCTCTCTCTCTCTCTCTCTCTCTTTTGCGTGAAGTTGATTTTGAGAATAATCAAGTTCCTGTGAGAATCATTATGAGATTATAAAATCTGAGATTCAGAATATTTTGGGGCCATGTGCATAAATAGACTATAATATATTCCTAAATTATGTATTTTTGGTGTTATTTTCAGATAGTTTGTATACTTTTATCATAATTCATATGATTTTACATTACGCTTCAGAACGAGACGCATATATGTATATAAAAAACATTTTGCATGAAATATAAATTAAAACCTTAGTATTTTTGGACATTTAGAAAACAAAAATTATGAACATGTCAAACATCCATATATAAAAGATGAAGTAATAAGAACCAACATTGTTTGGTGGCTGTGGAATATCATTTTTGCTTTGATCCGAATTAAAGTAAATTTTTATTTACATAAGATGTCAGAAAAAGTAAAAAATAAAATCTTAGAAATCTATCAGCACTCTGCAAGACAGGAACACGGTCTTGCGAGAAACCAACGTACTGAGAGAGAGAGAGAGAGAGAGAGAGAGAGAGAGAGAGAGAGAGAGAGAGAGAGAGAGAGAGAGAGAGAGAGAGAGATACCATTGTCTTCGTTTTCCCTCTTGATGAGAATGTATTTCTCCGAAGAATCTGAGCGCAAGAAATGTGAGGGGATTTGTTAGAAATTTTCCACAAGAAATCCAAATAATATTGTAAATGTTGGCGAGACGCTAAAAGGGTTTCGAATTCTTTCAAAGAAATTGCAAAATATTTATTCTTCAGTATATATATATATATATATATATATATATATATATATATATATATATATATATATATATATATATATATATGTGTGTGTGTGTGTGTGTGTACATATATATATATATATATATATATATATATATATATATATATATATATATATATATATATATATATATATATATATATATATATATATATATATATATATATATATATATTTATATATATATATATATATATATATATATATATATATACTGTATATATGTGTGTGTACATATATAGATATAAATAGCTCCTCTACGAGTCAGAAAACGCGGTAGTGCAACACATGCTCACTGTTAGAAATAATATTTCTATTTCAATAAATTGCCATTACCTCGTTAGTTTAGCTTTCGTTAATTGACATTTTCCTCCAGCCTGAATGTCATCGCTACGAGGCTAATTATATTTCTTGAACCAGATGAGTGACACAGCAAATTCCGACGTTTTAATTAGCAGATGGTTATTTGACAAACCATTTACGTAGTTAAAGTTGTCCTTAATAATTACTATGGAGAGATTGGGTGGACTGACTGAACATGAAGGTAATGAGAACTTAAAGAGACGCGACGTGTGAATAAGTCTGTATTTATTTTGCACTTAGTGATGGTATTATTAACGATAAAACGTTACACTCCTAACACTATTCATTTGTTTCTACATACTTTCTAGCAGTTATTGAAAGTGATAAAAAAATCTGGATCTTATGAAAATACGAGTCATAGATTTTATGTTACTACCACGCTGATAATGTATCGTTGATGGTTTTCACTAGGTTTATATTTATATAGGGAGGCGTTGTCACTATTTAATTATATTGTGCTGACAATTCTTTGTATAGGGAGGAATATGTGCTAAGGGAAATTACGCCAGGTGAGTCAGTCAAATCTGACAGTCAGTCGATGATTAGAATTGAAACAGAATCAATTTTATTAGTGTTTTTCTGTAAGGATTTGGTATTATGATTCGGGAAGTTTATATATATCGATTTCCTACTTTCGCTAGGTAAGTCATTACTTATTTATCACTGAAATAGTGTGTGTGTGTGTGTATGTGTGAGAGAGAGAGAGAGAGAGATAGAGAGAGAGAGAGAGAGAGAGAGACGGAGAGAGAGAGAAGTAAGCTCAAACAGCTACAAGAAAATGTTCCAAAAACCGTTATGTAACCAGATGAAGACTAAACGATTATGCATTACCAACGCAATATCTCACTCAAATTAGGCCATACTTTGAACGAATGTATTTAACGAAATAGAAATGAAGTAAAAGGTGGTGGCCAAATCAGAGAGGAAACCTCCTGAGAAGAAGGAACGCAAGGAAAGAAAAACTTACAAGGTAAAGAGTCCAACTTGTCCCCCTTGTCAGATAGCAGGTCCCAAAGTCCATTTTAGGTGAATAGGGAAATTTGTAGAGGAAAAGGCGTTGTTACTTCCAGATGAGGAGGAGGAGGAGGAAGCTAGGAAGAGCAGTAGTAGTAGGAGGAGGTAGAGCTGGAGAGTCCTTATAGGAGGGAAGTTAAACGAAAAAGTTTATCCTGCGCTTGAATGAGGACTGTGTCATAAATTATCCCGGGGAATATCACATTCTATTTGCCAGGGTATATTTGCTTCAGCTCTTGAGGGGAAAGTCTGTTGGCTCTCATATTAATCTCTCTCTCTCTCTCTTTCTCTCTCTCTCTCTCTCTCTCTCTCTCTCTCTCTCTCTCATTTTGTCTGCTTGTATGTGTATATATACTGTACACACACACACACACACACATATATATATATATATATTATATATATATATATATATATATATATATATATATATATATATATATATATATATATATATATATATATATATATATATATATATATATATATATATATATATATATATATATATATATATATATATATATATATGTGTGTGTGTGTGTGTGTGTGTGTGTGTGCGTGAGTGTGCGTGTGTGCGCGCGCGAGTGTTTGTGTGTATGTATATATGTACATAGATATATATAATACACTGTATATATATACATACATATGTATACATATTTTTACATATAAATTCCAAGATATGGTGGTTAATGGTAACTTAACGTATGGAGGACGGTTGAAGGAGGGGGGTACATCCCAGGTGGTCCTTAACATACATTTATTCGCGACGGTTCAGAACAGGGGGTCTCATTTTTAAGCTAAATTGACAAGAACAACATTGAAATTAGCATTAAAAGCGTTAAAATAAAAATACAAGAAATAATATATTTATAAATAATGAAGTTGAAGCTAAGAGTAACAGAACCAACCATCAAGAGAGAAAGGAAGGACGAAAGGTAATCCTACAGTTTAGGGGTCTAAATTCGCTGCTCCCTTGTGTAAATTTGTTTAAGTTTTCTTTCCTGTTTTCAGTTTCTTCTTTCGACAGATCTGCAAACAGAAGTATATTTGCTAAAAAATGAGCAGTTTATCTGCTTCCAGAAGTAGAGATTGTAAAAAAACAAAGGGAATAAAGTTCCGCACCTCACGCGAATAGTGGTGTCACGTGTGCCCGCAGCTGTGTTTGTGGAGCGATCGCTTAGGAACCAGGGACCAGGTAGGAACCTGGCACGGGCTCTTGCTCTTCAGAAGTCACTTTTTGATAAATTTGAAAAAAAAAAAAAATGGGTAGCTTACCTGCTTACAGACGCAGAGATTTACGATTTTCTCAAAATTCTATGGGTCCGTATCCCGTAAGACATGTTTTTATTTATTTACGTTCGCTATTTTTTCCCCTCTGTTTTTTTTACAATCTCTGCTTCTGGAAGCAGATAAAGTGCTCATTTTTTCATTGTTTTCCATGATTCAATAAATATGTGATAAGTCTGTGTGCTGATCTTGACTTCACGTAATGCAGTGAATTTGGATCCTTAAACTAAAGGATTGCCGGACGAAATGTCAATAGGAACAAACCAGAAATGGCCGGCAAAAACTCACGGAAGGTATAGAGTTGTCGCGGAAGACTGCTAAGTGTTCAGTTGAGGAATAAGTTGTTTAGAAAACAAAGATTCCAGGATTGTCAGTATTGTCAGTAGTTTGCCATTCGGTGCCCGTCGCAATATTTCAGAATCTTGCATAGTTCCTCGTTGGACGAGTCGGTAGAGTTCTCGGCTAGCACTCTGCTAGGCCCGAGTTCGAGTCTCAGGCCGGCCAATGAAGAATTAGAGGATTTTATTTCTGGTGATAGAAATTCACTTCTCGGTATATTGCAGTTCGGATTCCACAATAAGCTGTAGGTCCCGTTGCTAGGTGAACAATTGGTTCTTAGCCACGTAAAATAAGTCTAATTCTTCGGGCCAGCCCTAGGAGAGCTGTTAATCAGCTCAGTGGTCTGGTTAAACTAAGGTATACTTAAATTTTTTCTTTGTACTGCACAATATGCTTACATTTCTTCTGATGCTAGAAAATTCAGGATTTGCAAGGACATTACTTTGTTCACAGGGGAAAACCCTCAATTCATTTTATTTTTTATCATGTCCAACATTGCCATTATCATGGCTAGAATGTGCTTTAAGAAGATATCTCTGTTTTACATCGAAATTTCCTCGTAAAATGTTTTAAACACTAAGAATTTCCACTTATAGTTTTGTAACACTTATTTTTTTTTTTTAATAGACTAACAAAAATAAAAGATTCTTATGTACCAGACGCTGTCAATGAACACAAATGGTTTTATAGCAGTAGATTGCTGATTGTACACTTGTCTTCTTACGGGTAATTTTTCATTCGGTGGTTAATTGCAGGAGAATGTCTCGCTTCCTCTCAGAGAACGACTTTGGACTCGACATAACACCAAACCTCACTTGAATTTTGAAGAATTTAACAGTATCCAGATTATTTGATTCTGTTACATTCTATCTACCAGCAAGTTTTGGAATTGTTTCTCAGGTCCTCATTTCCCAATTTCTACAGACTTCAGGCTTTTAGTAAGCATAATTATACCGTTATAATTCGCGTGTGTATCAATGTGCTGTTGATGATAAATACACATTTAAGGCATAGTCTCCTTCCACCTTCAACATGGTACCAAGAAGAGTCTGATAAAATAAAAATTTTTCGTATCTAAGACTTCAGAATAAATATATATAAATATATGTATATATACATATATTTATATATATTAATTCTGAAGTCTTAGATAAAAAAAAGTGTTTATTTTATCAGACTCTTCTTGGGACCATGACGAAAGAGGAAGGACACTAGGCCTTAAATGTGCATTTATCAGCAAGAGCACAACGGTAGACATGAGAATGATAACGATATAATTATGCACTTTTGATATCCATTCGTCTTGAGAGGGAGAACGGTAGTTCGCTCTTTGTTCTCAAGATCTCTTGATGAGAAAATACTTAGTGATGATTCTGGGTGGAAGAAATATGAGGTCATAGCTGAAAATGATCTCACATGCTGAGAACATGAAAATTGTCACTGAACCCTTAATTTTATATTGTTTACATTGCGCAGTTCAGTTAATATTTGTATGCAGTTTGCCTTTTGCCTCTCTTACAAATGAATTTGAATTATTCATTTCTGTTTTCCTAAGAATATATGTTTAACAAAAACAGCTTTCGTCATTTCGCTTGTTAATAATTTTGACGGAACTTAGGTGTATGTCTTTATGGCTGGTGATTATTTTTACCAATTGCGATTGGCTTAGTTCGTAAGAATGTGGGTTTAATGATTAGTTTTTGTCAAAAGTGTTTTCACCATAGCTTATTTGAAAGACGCATTTTTCTTCGGTTTCCCAAAAAATATGATTGAGTCCTCTGATCTTCAGAATGGTTGTTAGGGCGTAGAAGAAACATTTTCTCAACGAGAAATGACACTTTTGGAGGTCAAGTGAAGTCATTCATCCTTTTATATAGTTAAAAAGCCCTTTGGCTGTTGAGTTGTTTTTAACCATATCAATAATATATTGAACATAATGTACACTCTATGGCTTCATAACAATTTTAATATATATGCTATACATTTATATTAAATGTATACATTTGAGTGCAACTGCCTTATGTAATGTTGGTGTCGATATTACACCGTAGAAATTTTGTTATTAATTCATATGTTGCTGTTGCCCTTGTTAATTACAGGGTGAAAAGAAAGGTTAATAAGAAGGATAACCTGATAACACGAAATCTCTGAGAAGGCTCAGTGGCTTAAGAAACATTAAATGCAAAATACACTCGTCTTATGATTTTATGTTAGTTTATTTTTAACTTTGTTATTTTTCAGCTTTTCAAAATATGCATGCAATAGATGAAGTTTTGCTCTTTAAAGAGATTTAGACACCTTCAGCGCATTTGTAGACTAATTACTGCTTAATGAACGGCAATCCAAGCGATAAATGTCTACTCTCATTGTTCAGTTTCTGTCGTATTTCCTGCCTTTTCTATGGAAGCAAATTTCCAGAGAAAGAAAAATTTTTTCCCTGAGATTTTTAAAATAGTAGAGTTCTATTTTGCTCACGTGGTCCAAAAGTTATGAAACATTTCATTATTTTACCTTTACTTTGTTACACTTGTAAACAAGGGGTAATCTTTTCATTTTTCACAATTTCATTATGAGCGTCCACGCTGTTCCTACTGAAAACACTGCTTGGATTCTGGAGAGAGAGAGAGAGAGAGAGAGAGAGAGAGAGAGAGAGAGAGAGAGAGAGAGAGAGAGAGACATCATGCTAGGTGCACTGGTAACAGGAAAGATAGTATTTAGATAAGCACAAGAATTGACAATTCTAAGAGGAAAGATAATAGAACCATAACCTGGATTCGTGACCAGATTCTAGCTTGAGTTTTTCAGTCATTGTTACTCTTTCATCAATTACTTACTTACCAAACTATAAGCTGGTAAAAATGGAGAATACAATACTGTAATCTGAATTGGAGAGGCTAAAAGGTCAGCATTTAGACAAGCAAAACTTTTGTTTTAATAATTGATCTAATTTTTTTCCATAAATCTTATAACTTGGTAATTGCAGTTGCATTACGCAGGGTCAGCGTTAAATCGTCATATCTGTTCTAGTAAACATAAGTAAATGAAATCCGTTTATTTTGTCTCCGTTAACGCCTTTGCAATCATAGTGAAAGGTAAAGGCAACAAGAAAACAAAAACCAAAAAAAGAATTATTGAGTAGCACTAGAAGACCTAGGAAGTTTTATTGTTAAATATGAATATCTTATGAATTTATATTAATTTCACTTAAACTTTTGCCTTGTGACTTTATTAGCCTTTTCATCTCGTTTGCATTTTGATTGCTGAAATTAAAATTTGTTCTTGGCTTGCTTTATAATGAGTCTTTACAAAAGACTCATTTACTTATTACATTAAATTTTACTCTCTCGAGTGATTAAGAAACCTTTACATGAACGTGCAATCCTAAGCGATAAATAAGCTTTCTGAAATAAATGAATTCCTTTCATTTTGTTTCCTCCATTTCTATGGAAGCCAGATTGCCTGAGAGAATGACAATTCTTTTTTTGTGATTTTTAAAATAGCTGAGTTCTCTTTTCCTCAGGTGACCCCAAAATTTGGGAAACATTTTATCGTCTTACTGTTGCCTTTGCCTTTCATTTTTTCGTCCTTTTTGGCTTCTCGTTCTTTAAAACAAGGAACTTTTTCACAATTCTTAGAGACATCGAGGTAATTTCGTTTGAGAAGATTCCAAGATTTTTTTTGACAGTATGAGTAACAAGGAAAAAGAGAGAGAGAGAGAGAGAGAGAGAGAGAGAGAGAGAGAGAGAGAGAGAGAGAGAGAGAGAGAGAGAGGGAGAGAGAGAGAGAGAGAGAGAGAGGGCCATGGTAGGTGAACAGGTAATTGGAAAGAGAGGTGTCATTTGACTACGCGAAAACATTAACAAATGAAATAAAATAAAGGGAACCCATACAATTGAGCATTTTTTCAGGAACAAGGTAGATCTGAGCTTGAATTTTTCTAGTTTAAACTGCCTTTAAACTGACTGAACTCTGTAAATCGAATCGCAAAGGAGAGGTCAAAATGCATTTCCCCCCAAAAATATTTGTGCAAGATTTCATTGTGCACCAATATTAAAGATTTTCACAAAATGAGGAATTCCATACTGTCATTGTCATTAAAGAACCGTCATAACCGCAGTCTTTGTTCGGTTGGAAACAATTAACATAAAATGATTTCATAAATGACCTGTAAAAACGGAATAAGGGACTTAAATTAATAAATGAATAAATAAAAGTGATTTATTAGATACTGATGGTTAAAATACAGCTGTAAGGTTAATTGATTTCATAATTAGTCAAAAACTAAGTTAGAAGTGAACTTTGCTTTTTCACGGATCACTTCAGTAGATTTCTATACGTGATGACAATTGGAAAAAGTGATCTCCACACCAAAGAAAGCGTTACAAGTTATTCTAGCTCTCAGCGCTCAGAAAGAAGCTCGTATAAAATTTTCTTCATTTGAGTGCCTCACGCAACAAATATCTTATGCGTAAATTCCAACAAAATTCATGTAAAACAGAATTTCCATTTTCGAGTATCCGGGTCTGTTCCTTCTTCATCGTGGTGGAAAACCGCTGCTTATGCAGTATTTTTCGCTATTACGAGCAACTGTATACGCGCACACACAAACACACACACACACACACACACACACATATATATATATATATATATATATATATATATATATATATATATATATATATATATATATGAATGAAATTGATCACATCACCGTGATTCATATAAAAGCATTAAGCTACAAATGCCCTTTAATGTCCAATTCGCTCTACCTCAGAAATAATATATTTTTTATACATGTTACCCGAAGGGGAATTTTTTAGTTGATAATATATATATATATATATATATATATATATATATATATATATATATATATATATATATATATATATATATATATATATATATATATATATATATATATCTTATATATGGCTGAGGGTCAGTCTATTTGTGTATATTTCCGTGTAATTTGTTTGCAATTTGGGAAAATCCAAAGAAATAACCAAACAAGCTCCTTAGTGCTATTAGGAGTTTGTACGGAATTCATGACACACACTCTTCTTGAACATTATAATTTATGTGCATGGATCTCTTTGTTCTATGAAAATGGACAAAACGAATAAACGAACATTAATGCCATACGTGTAGATATTTTCCGATTAGTATGCTGCTCTTGCATAGCATTCTGAAAAAGAAGTGCGCAGTTGTTATCACAAATTGTGAACTAAACTTTTGCTTTCCTAACTCCAAGCGAAATTTCCACAGGCAAATATCTTCATGGAATAAAAGCTATTTTCCGAATAAAAGAAATACTTATTGCAACGACAAACTTTCCTAACACATTCCCCTCACTTTCACAACGGAACGACGTCATGTTTTCCATTTAGAAATGTTCAGTGCGAAGGTCAGGTTTGGATAATATTTTTAGAGCTTCTTACCTATTTCTTTTATAGATGGCATATTTTCATTCTTCTTCCCCTTCAGTATTTTCTTATTATTATATCTTTCTCAAGGTAAGCTATGATTTTGTTTAGTTTTGCTTTCATCTTTTTCAATTTATTCGTCTGTATTAACAAAATTGGGCGAAAACAACTAAAGGTTTTTCTTTTTGTTACTCACTGTTTTGGTCGTCAGTCACGTAGACTCTAACTCTGATCAAGTAACTGTTTCACTTTATTATTATCTATTGTAAACAATGCAAATCAAACGAATAGGATACCTTCTGGGTTGTTTGTGAAAGGAAGTGTTAACGGCGGACAGTATTTTAAGTAATATATAGACTTACTTATGGCATTAATATTCTGTTTTTTTTTTTTTTTTTGTTTCCGGAATCACTGTTTATATGATATTATTATAATGTTTTTTACTGTGCAAATGGCATTCCCAGAAATGTAAGTGACGGCCGAGAAGATATTATACAAGGTGTGATGTGATACGATATGAAGTTTGTGAGCGCGAGAGTTGTTTGCATTTTTTTTAGGGTGAAATATCCTAATGACGGACGTCAGTTTTTATGCCGATTTTGTGATGTAAATGGTTGTAAATGCGTTTATGAATGGGTCATTCAATTGGAATTGATTACATTATGTGAATGTGATGGTTCGTTATCAGTATGATAGGATAATAGTTATTAACAATTCTGTTAAAAAGTTGTTTGTGATAGATGTATATCATTTGAATTCGATATTTGCCTTTTTAAGAATTTTAAGTTTTTCTTTTTCAAGCGCAGTTTATTCATTTAATCTCAACAAAAAAACATCTTAATCCATCGGCTACGATTTAATGAATTAGAGTATGATCAAACAGTATTAAGTATATTGATTAATTACTTCTCCCAACATTTTTGAAAACTAATAAGCTAATTGTCCTTTTGTGTTTGTGAAAGAAACTATTATAATTGCTTTGGCACAGGGTTGCAGTCTTTGATTGGCCTTTCTATTATTATTATTATTATTAGTATTATTATCATTATTATTATTTATTTATTTATTTTTGTCTATCACAGTCATCCTATTGAACTGGGTGGTTTTTATAGTGTGGGGTTCCGGATTGCATCCTGCCTCCTTTGGAGTCCATCACTTTTCTCACCATATGCGCTGTTTCTAACAGCACGCTCTTCTGCAGGAGTCCTGGAGCTAATTCGGCCTCTAGTTTTTCCAGGTTCCTTTTCAGGGGTCTTGGGATCGTGCCTAGTATTCCTGTGATTGTGGGTACAATTTCTACCGGCATATCCCATATCCCTCTTATTTCTATTTTCAGGTTCTTTCTCAACTACTATGGTGTCCCATGGTATTGCGACATCAATGAGCGATACTTGCTTCTTAATTTCGGCCATTAGCGTCAAGTACGGTCTATTGGCACGTATCACCCTATCTGTTCTGATACCATAGTCCCAGAGGATCTTTGCCTGATCGTTTCCTGTCATTCCCTTAGGTTGATGTTCGTGCCACTTATTACTGCAAGCTAGCTGGTGTTTTTTGTACAGGCTCCAGTGGAGGGCTTTTGCTATTGAATCATGCCTCTTTTTGTACTGGTTCTGTGCAAGCGCCAGACATTCATTTGTTATGTGGTTTATGGCCTCGTCTTTCATATTGCACTCCCTGCATATGGGTGTGATGTTATTTCCATCTACTGTTCTTTGGACATATCTTGTTCTTAGGGCCTGATCTTGTGCCGCTGTTGGCATTCCTTATGTTTTCTTCTTGAGTTCTCCCCTCTATAGCCATTGCCATGTTTCATTGCTGGCCAGTTCTTTAGTCTGTCTCATGTATTGTCCGTGCATTGGTTTGCTGTGCCATTCCTCTGTTCTGTTTTTCGTTCTCCTGTCTCTGTATATTTCTGGGTCTTCGTCTACTTTTATCAGTCCTTCTTCCCATGCACTTCTTAGCCACTCGTCTTCGTTGCTTTTCAGATATTGCTCCAGTGCTCTGCTTTCGATGTTGACGCGGTCCTCTATGCTTAGTAGACCTCCTTCCTTCCTTTCGTGTTATGTATAGTCTGTCTGTATTTCCTCTTGGGTGTAGTGCTTTGTGTATTGTCACGTGTTTCCTAGTTTTCTGGTCTGTGCTGCGGAGTTCAGCCTTCGTCCACTCCACTACTCCTGCGGTGTATCTGATTACTGGAGCTGCCCATGTGTTTATTATTATTATTATTATTATTATTATTATTATTATTATTATTATTATTATTATTATTATTATTAATAATAATAATAATAATAATAATAATAATAATAATAATAATAATAATAATAATAATAATAATAATAATAATAATATCCCTCCCACTAAGGGGGTTAATGTCTAAATTCCACCATATTGCAAATTTTTTGTCATTTGTTAGTCCAATTTTTTATAGGTATTTTACTAGATTTTAACAGAAGTGTAGACAGATATACAGAAAAACTTTGTAGTTCCCTCACCCCTTGTGCCTAGTGCATAACAGCACAAATGAAAGTAAAATTATTTTTAGCAAAATCACTCAATGTATCAGAACGATGGGGAAAAATATAAATGTTTTAAAAAAAGTTATGTATAACCTTCCCCTTCCCTTTTGATTTTGAGTCACATTGTTGTCAACGGAATTGATCTAGTTTAATAAACACAGTCACGAGACACCTCTAAATGTGGTGGGCAACACGGGGAACCCTGATCATTTTAAGAGTATATTAAAGTCCTTATATCTTGACAACCCAGCCATATCTAGTTTTTGCATGACCGACCTGTACTTTAGGAAAAGTTTTTAAAAATTCTTCTGTTTTTTTTAGCGCTTTGTAATGTGCATTTTCATCTCTCGTGAAGAGCAATTTGGCTAAGATTGTCTTTATAGTCCTCGCCACATTATGACGCCAAATTATCAGATTTTTACATTCGGACAAAAATACTTCACGAGGAGTTCAAAGGATACACAAACACACGGCATATAGATGCTATCTTGACATATAGTAAAAGAACAGTGGCTGTCCAAGAATAGTAGGTCATCACTTGCAAAGCTTTATCATAATGCTAATGTTCTGTTTCCTAGAAAGTAATTCATAAGAATTATTGATGGCTTTCAAAATATTCAAATTAACTTGAATAATTAGCATTCCATTCTCAACATCATTCTTGGGTGGCTGAAATCCCAGTTTGCCAGATCCAGTAAGTTCTTTTTTAGTTTTCTGAAAAGAAAACTATTGTGCTGGCTTTGTCTGTCCGTCCGTGCTTTTTTCTGTCCGCACTTTTTCTGCCTGTCTTCAGATTTAAAAAACTACTGAGGCTAGAGGGCTGCAATTTGGCATGTTGAATATCCACCCTCCAGTCATCAAACATCCCAAGTTGCAGCCCTCTAGCCTCAATAGTTTTTATTTTATTTAAGGTTGAAGTTAGCCATAACCATGCATCTAGCAACTATATAGGCCAGGCCACCACCGGGCAGTGGTTAAAGTTTCATGGGCCGCGGCTCATACAGCATTATACCGAGACCACCGAAAGATAGACCTATTTTCGATGGCCTTGATTATATGATGTACAGAAAACTCGATTGCACCGAAGAAACTTCAGCGCATTTTCTACTTTTTTCTAAACTATTCAGAAATGTTTACAATAACATAGAAACCACAGTCACGTCGTCCAACACTTTCTTGATTTCCTCAGAAAAAAAAAGTCGGGATTTAGGTGGGACGGGTTATAGTAGATTTACTTTCCACTGAAAACCTTTCATTCGAAATGGGAAGTAGAATGAAGACTCCTGCTTTGCAATGGAATGAATTAGCATTAACAAGCTTGTGTTCGAGTCTCAACGGAAAATGGAAGGTGGCTCTTATTTATTTCAAAGGCAAGAAAGTAAAATGTAACCATTAAACACTAGGTTCTGGTTAATGGGACCTATAAATATGATCTCACACACACACACATACAGTATATATATATATATATATATATATATATATATATATATATATATATATATATATATATATATATATATATATGTATGTATATATATATACATATACAGGCGTTCCACAGGTTACGACGGGTCCAGCTTGACATTCCGAGGTGACAACGCTTTTCAAATATATTCATCAGAAATTATTTCCTGGTTTATGACGCCAATCCGACGGAAGTAATATGGCTACAAAACGGCAGAATAATTAAAATTTGGAGGTTTTTTTATGAAACACTCAAAATAAAATGCAGTTTACATCGTTTTAAATACGGCCAAAGCATTGAAAGTAATGTTTTCTTATAATTTTTGACGATTTTCGACGATTGTTCGGCCTACGATGATTTTTGGCTTACGACGCGGCATAGGAACGGAACCCCCATCACAAACCGGGGACTGCCTGTATAGATAGTGTGTCTGTTTTCTCACTTTGAAACTGAGGACTGTTTTAACAAACAGACTTTAGATGCACATCAATATTGATGCCTCCCCCTAGCAACGAAATCTCTTATTTCGTCGACATGAACTGAAATTGTTGTCCATAAGATAGTTTGGGTAACAGATGAAATACTTCAGGCAGTTGTGCTGTGGTGGATTTTAAATTTCTTGATAAAATATGAGAAATTCATGGGTGTGTGTGTGTGTGAGTGAGAAAAGGTTTTTATGCTTATTTGTTGTAACATTTTTTTTATGTGTCAATCATAAAAGGCATAAGTAAAAACGTTACAAATTTCTAACCAATTATGAGAAAATCAGTGTCATTCATTATTATTATTATTATTTTTTTCCTGTTTCGCTAAAGATAATTTGTTGATTTGTTTGTTTGATTCTCTCTGGGAGCGGCATGTTATTTTCCCATGTAGTGCTTGTTTGCAAACTGTTCAAATATTCACTTATCTCTCCAATAATTTGATACATTGTTATTTGAGTTCATGTTTGATTATTTGAGTACATTTTGTTTATCTCTACGTGACGTACAAAAAGAATATATTTTATTGCATAAGCCAAATGAATTCACCAACTACAACAACAACAGATATGATTGTTTATAAATTTATGTATTCCTACAAAATTAGACTTTAAAATATATTATAGTATATGCAAAATTATTGAGACAAATGTGGGAAGTATTCTGAACGTTGCCGAATAACTTTTTCAGTACCAGACACTCCATTATTTAACTGTTGTCTCGTTATTGTTAAAGAAAAAGGAGCTCTTTTCTTGCACCCTTGCATGTTGAAGTGCTACATCATGGATAGCTCACTAGTTCATTATTGCTTGTGCTGGGAGTTCATTGTCTGTAATGCTTGTGCTGGGAGGTCATTGTCTGTAATGCTTGTGCTGGGAGTTCCTTTTCTGTAATGCTTGTGCTGGGAGTTCCTTTTCTGAAAAACCATCGTGCCAGTTTAACCATACCTAGTCAACCATACTATTGAAGGACAACGTCACACTATCTTTCGTTTTTTATAATTTTAGTACCTGTATTTTGTTGTATATTCTTATCTTCAGCCAAAATCTTTATCACCTGAAGTTTATATCTTTTATAAGTTACGCCTCTGAAAACAGAAATAGAAATATTTCTGGGATATAGGTCAAGCTGTCAAGCCTCAACAACTGCTACGTTAGACATACCATCACGACACTGCGAACACGTTTGCATACTCACTGCAACAAAGCGCAGTTTTATTAACGTCCACGAAGCTACTCTCCAGTCGCTAACACAAATCAGAAAAATGATTTATAAGGAATATAGATCGCCGAGGTCGTGAGCGTCGACAGCAATCAAAACTCCATGTTAAGCGGAATGCAAATTATTTTACTTTTTGCCAACTTCAGGAGTCCCATGTCGGTGGGTTATAAAACAAAGGAGGATGAACTACCCTTATTAGACGGACTGCCAACGAGTACGACTACTTCGAACAGAGATACAGCCCAAAATGCGCGAAGAAGCTTCGGAATCACCCCACGCCAATGCCTCCACCCTTAAGTCAATCACTTATACGTAGCTCGGAGAAAGGCACGGGACATTGGCCAAGAAGAGCGAGGGAGGCTCACTTTTCTCGTCGACAAGAGTCAGAATGCTACGGAGGATTGATGAAAAATAGCAGTGTGATGACTTCATGTCTTTTATTTATTTATTAAACGCTCTCACCTTGCAGTTAAATATGATCAGTAAATGTCACCTAGATCTAGAGCAACAATATCAACTAATTGTTAATCCCTTGCCGGATACCCGGGCCTAGAGCAAGAGCCCGTGCTGGCATAAAGCCAGCTAAATTGACAACAAAAGGTATTCGTGAATAAATCCTCAGGAGACGGAGAAAAATAAAATATGGTATATAACGAAGATATTATTACTGTTTTCTTTAGAAATTTACCGAATGAAAAGTTAAACAAACAAATACATGATGGTAAAAACTTTGTCTATGCAAGAAGAAACTTACTCATTTTAACAGAAATTACATTAGAGAAAAAATGTAGCCTTATAACGCGCATATACATATAGATACACACATACACATACGCACACATATATATATATAAATATATATATATATATATATATATATATATATATATATATATATATATATATATATATATATATATATATATATATATATATATATATATATATGTGTGTGTGTGTGTGTGTGTGTGTGTGTGTGTGTGTGTGTGCGCGCGCGCTGGCGTGCTTAAGGACATAACCTCCCCAGTGAAGAAATCTTCTTGTCCAAAAAAGCTCGATGCTAACTGAACATCACCTGTCATTAACCGTGTCCCCTTTCAAATTAATAACAACCTTCCACTTTTGAAGTTTTCTTTTGATGTTTTATTTCGTAGGGAACTGGTCATTCTTTGATCTCCGAATTCCAACATTTTCTAAATAATCCTCTATCCTGTTAATGTCCTACCCGCTTTTCCTTCCTTTTTTCTTCGTCCTCTGCTCATTTCTTATTTCCTCATTAATCATTTATTAATTTCTTTCTGAATATGTATGAATCTCTTGCAGGGTTCTGGTCTTTCCCGAATGTTCTCAGTTATTCTCAATTATTCTCGTCTCTTGTCCACGTTCAAAGCAGTCTTTGTCGAGCAGATTTCTTTCACTTATTATAGTAAATGCTCATTATCCCACCCTAATGCTGTCATTTAACAGTGTTCATATTTTTATCGCCCCTTAATATTTCATTTTCGTTGAATGTTAACCTTGTGCAATTGCTTCCCATTGGTGTCTATTTAATGATTCTTCTGATACAGGTTTCATTGTTGTGGTTATGACTTTTTATGGAACGCTTTCGCAGTATAGTACGATTATCTAATTTGCTATTGTGTCGACTGAAGTTTAAAGCGAATTTCAGCTTTTAATAAACTCACAGAGACATTAATGTGTTTTTCATACTAATTCTCTACCCAGATATATTCACGGAAATATTGCTCGGTATATAATGGTGGTTTGGTATTACAGTGTTTTAAGACTACCACTTCATATCTCATCTAATACCTCTGAGACATTCCTTACTGTTTTTTCTGTAATAAAATGGTTTTCCTTTAAATTTATAGCCGTACGTTGTCTATTACAATGAGCTACTCAGATGCGCTCATTATGAATAGCATGTAAGAGTTGTATTAATGTAAGCAAATTATAGGTAATTCAAGTCAATAAAAACCTCATAGTAGGTGAAAATGACAGCAGTTTATTTTTTCCTTACTTTCATAATAATCTTGTTTAAGGAAAAATGAGAAAACGGGTTGCCAAGCGGTAAACAACCCTTGGAAACTTATGATTCTCTTAAGATCATTTTAAAACTTTTTGTTTTGACCCAGCTCTTTTTTTAAGGCATAAATTATCCCTGAATGGTGGTTTGTCGTCTTTAAAAGCTTTCTTTGCGGTATTAATCACTGTTCCCGATAGAAAAAAAATTAAAGAAATGGCACGATAAAAAACAAAAACAAATAATATCCCTGCTTTATGCAGTTACGGAATTTCATAGTCAAGGTTATCTCGATTTCAAAGAATTGCGAAAGCTTAACTGTCTGATAAGCATTAAATTGAATGCATCGACCCCTGTAAAAGAAGACATAACGGTGTAGTCCTTGTAAAACCTGCATATATGGGCTAACTGCAACATTTCGGGAAAATTGGAATGCACGAGAACGAGAAACTGCATCGCTGGTTGTCTGACCTGGCAACTCTTGCAACGTTGCGTTTGATCAGTATGTGGACCGTAATACGAAATTTATGGAGGAGGGAGTATGGCTAGCATCCTCATTCCAAAAAAAAACTTGTAAACTGAAGCGGGACCATCTCTTGGAGCCATTCCTTCTTGAGGGAAAAAATTCAAATGTGGAGAATATTGCATATGTATATATATATATATATATATATATATATATATATATATATATATATATATATATATATATATATAGTGTGTGTGTGTATGTTTGTGTATAAACACACAACCATGTGTGCAATATATATATATATATATATATATATATATATATATATATATATATATATATATATACATATAAATATATATATATATATATATATATATATATATATATATATATATATATATATTTATATATATATATATGTATATATGTATATATATAAATAAATTTCTGACTCACGTCGGGATCGAACCCAGGTCTCTCAGGTGGAAAGCAAGGGCGTTATCCACTGGGCCACACAAGTCTAAAAGAAGTTGGAACCTGAGAGCAACTGCACCCAAGGAATTACCTGGGCAAGCTAACTGCTTGCATACCAGCGAGTTTTCCCCAACTTCCCGACTCAGCAATGACCCAATAGACAACATTTCATTCGAATTATCCCTTCTGAGTGAATAAGATAGAAATCATCAACACACAATCACGTGTGGAGCAGAAATAAATTTCTGACTCACGTCGGGATCGAACCCAGGTCTCTCAGGTGGAAAGCAAGGGCGTTATCCCTTGTTTCTGTTCCACACGTGATTGTGTGTTGATGATTTCTATCTTATTCACTCAGAAGGGATAATTCGAATGAAATGTTGTCTATTGGGTCATTGCTGAGTCGGGAAGTTGGGGAAAACTCGCTGGTATGCAAGCAGTTAGCTTGCCCAGGTAATTCCTTGGGTGCAGTTGCTCTCAGGTTCCAACTTCTTTTAGACTTGTGTGGCCCAGTGGATAACGCCCTTGCTTTCCACCTGAGAGACCTGGGTTCGATCCCGACGTGAGTCAGAAATTTATTTCTGTTCCACACGTGATTGTGTGTTGATGATTTCTATGTGTATATATATATATATATATATATATATATATATATATATATATATATATATATATATATATATATATATATATTTAGATGATTGGCATTTCAAAGAAAACAAAATATCCCCTTGCCTTGAATAACCATGCATGAGGGATGGAAATCACATATTAGTTCCATGACTGTTTCATCTATTGTCGACTATGTGTCCCTTCCAGTTTGCAAGAAGATTATGAATATCAGAAAAGAATAAACTCTTGGATATTGCTTACCGCTTACTATTAGTTACAGCTGGCAAAGTTCATTATTACGAGACTACCATTTCTTTTACAGAAAAATACTTCATAAATAAGATTTGTCCTCAGTTTAACTTGGAAAAAAATATAAAACTATGATTTCCATACCTAGCTGGCAAAGAAAAAAACTATAAAACTATGATTTCCATACCTAGCTGGCCAACGAATAAATTTGAGTAGGTTAAAGGGTCATATATTCAGTGTTGAGTCATTTGAATGAATGCATGCCTATATATGCGTAGTGTGAATGTTATCCTGACCAAGTTAGCTGGCATTTCTGATAAGACATCAGTGATTCACTTTCTACAAAATTCAGGGCTAAGTTAGATGTTATCTGATTCAGTGTACGTAGTGAATAAGTTAATGAGAGAAAATGGATTGGTCGACTTCCCAGCAATGAAATGGTAAGCTGATTAAGGCCTGTTCTGCGTAATATATATATATATATATATATATATATATATATATATATATATATATATATATATATATATATACATATACATATGTTCGTTACCTAAAACTTTTCAGATTGTATCATTTCCCTTTCTCTTTTTCTCTTATTCGCAACAAGATTGTATTCCCAACTCTTTGCGCAGATAATTTTGCAAACAATCTGTAAAGTTGATCAATCAGCTGCGGTATCTGAAGTAAGATATCAATTCAAAGAAATGTATCTGCAGCGACCATTTAACATATCATATTCATAATGCAGTTAGTTAGCATAGGATAGGGAAAAATGAAATTGAATCATAATGAGCGCCATCAAACAGAGGCCGTGAAAAGTTTTTGAGAGAGCCAGGCACCGAGGTATCTTGAAGATTTGTCAACCTGGAAAACATCTCATCAACTATTATTTTTTTTTTTCACTAATGCGGTTTTAAAGTAACCGGACACGTCTATGAATTCGTGAAAGAAAACGTAAATGGTCAACAATACTGTGGAAACTACTGTATGTTAATTATGTGCATTTTCGCTACTGGGTTGTTTTGGCAGAAGTAAGTCTTCTATTTTTAATTTGCAAAATCGTCAAAAGTTATATTTCCTTGTTATATACAATAATGTTGATTCGTTTTATTTATTATTTATATGAAATTTAGTATTGATCTTCATTCTCAGCCTAGTAGTTATAGGCTAATCTCCTTAAAGAGTAGTATATATGTATATATATATATATATATGTATATATATATATGTATATGTATATATATACATACATATATATATATATATATATATATATATATATATATATATATATATATATATATATATATATATATATTGATACTTGATATTTCAACTCCACTCAGAACTCCGTCATAATTGGTTTTCAGTAAAACACGCTGCCTGACGTAAAATGGTTATGCTTCGTTACATAATTCCCGCACGTAAGCGCTTTAGCGCTTCATATATATGTATATATATACATATATATATATATATATATATATATATATATATATATATATATATATATATATATATATATATATATATATATATACTGTTTATATATATAATAAATATATAATTATATATATATACATATATATATATATATATATATATATATATATATATATATATATATATATATATATATATATATATATATATATATATATATAATGATTGAAAGAACTAATGTGTGGCAATTATGTAACGGAAGGAAAAGCAGATTTAGAATTACTCTGTTTACTCTAAGCATTTAATCTTATGCTTTGGTTGTTTTCGGTATTCATTTCTCTCTCTCTCTCTCTCTCTCTCTCTCTCTCTCGTCTCTCTCTCTCTCTCTCTCTCTCTCTCTCTCTGCGAAAATGACACATTTTATACCTTAATAATATTTAAAATGTCAACATTCCTTTTGTAGAAAGCAGAAACTTTTCCTCTTCCCCTTTTCTTTGGAACATTTTCCTTGCCCACACATACCTTACACATCTTGGATAGCCTCTCAGTCTCTCCGTCACTACTGTATTTCATTAAATTACTACAATGGTTTGAGCTTTTAAACTCTCCAACCTCTCAACTGACCTGTCAATAACCGTGCTTTTCAAGTAAACCTTCATCCATAAATCTTTTGAATACTCACTCCATTGACCCGCTTTCCATTTAAAGATTTGTCTTAAAATATATTTGAAACGTAACCTTTCTTTTTGAGTTTGCTTCTTCCAGTACAGCCTATTTTTTTTTTTAAATATTTGGTCAGATTTACTCCTAAGATCTTTAGTACATCCGGCCTCTTTCATCTGTACTGTCCTTGACTGCATTATCCTTCCTGTTTTATATCATTAGTCAGTCATCTCTTTTCACATGCGATTCCACCGGATAAATTCGTTTTACCACACCATACCTCTGCCTTACCTATTCCACAAATGACGTTTTTAGTTCTGTTTACCTAGTGGTGAATACTTAATGTCCCTTTTTCCATATAATTAACGCATTTATTCCTTTGTTCGTATTCATATTTGCATAAATCAAAAATAAAAACCTTGGTCGAAAATGGTTGGATGGGTGACCACCAGGAAATATGAAATTCGTGGAGTAGGGTGTATAATCAGCACTTGTTGCAAACCGGAAGGGAATCGTCTTCTGGAGCCACTCCCTCCCTCCTAAGGGAATGGCCCCAGAGGTTGATACCCTTTCGGTTTGCAACAAGTGTTTTTTTTGGGACGAAGGTGCTAGCTGTACACCCTGCTCCACAAATTTCGTATTTCCTGGCGGTCACCCATCCAAGCACTGTCGACCAAGGTTACTTTATTTTTTTATCTATGCATACCTTAACACAAAAAAGGAATAAATTCATTATTTATATGGCAAAAAAGGGGACATT
>JANJGK010000005.1:69118756-69148756 GCA_039081455.1 Macrobrachium rosenbergii | reverse complement strand
CACCGGTTCTTGATCCATGCCGCATCTTCACGGTATCTAAAACTATAAAATTTAAAACAGTATTTTCCTTCGGTAACGATTCTTTTTAACAGGGGCAAAAAAAAAAAAAAAAAAAAAAAAAAAGTCGGGATTTGATGGAAATCTAAGAGGGAGACCAGACATTTTCATTTTCCGTTGTCCTTTGAAACCCGAGAATTCCCTTTGCACTTTCTTTTTCTTGCTCTGGTTTCCTCAGTTTTTTGTTCTTCGTCGTGTTGTCAATCCGATCGCTAGCGTGTCATCAGACTCCTTTAAAACATGGTCTTTTCATCAATTTTCCCTCTAGGCCTCTTGTATCAGTCAATTTTCCGTCTCCGGTGCCGGAGTCCCACATTTGTGCCACCAGTTGTTTTTGTACATGTTTAATGGTCCATTTCAGTGTAAGTTTAAAACTTCTTGAAGTTCAATAATGTAGATATTAACGTCTAACAGTACAGAAGTGGGATTCCGCGAATATTCCCAGGTTTCAGTTCCTTGAGTAATCCCGCTTGTTACGCAAGATTTTTCGTTATCTTTCGTGTTATCTATCTCCTTGTAAACAACAATTCTTCATTATTGCAACGTCCCTAAACCCTTCTAAACCTAAACTCCTGATATCCAAGTATTTTCATTTGTTCAAGAAAAAAAATCATTTTACATTCTACGAGAACAGGCTCTTCAGTTGTGATATCTCTGTAAATCGAAGTTATTCTTTAGGTTTGTGAGCCCTAGTCAAAGATTTTTTATTACAGATCCCGAAAATTCGATTTCTGGAGACTCAATTATTTCCCATTCCCACTTTTTGCACCTTGTGATCTTCTTCCACGTCATTCTCACTTGGCTCAAGAAAAACTGACTTTTCCCAGTCCTCTCCCATGAATGAGCAAGGAGTAGCAATAAACAGAATTAAGGGTTTTAACTGTTACTGTACTGACATGGGAACAATCAATGTAATTTGGCTTTTTATTCATATGTTTATAGAGAGAATTATTCCAGTTGTCAGTTCTGAGTAATTATCTGGATATATTGATAGTTCATTATGGCCCAACTAAAATTAACCATGGTCCATACATAGGATTTTATTTTATTAAAACTTTGAATTTACAGTGAATATTTTCTGAACAAATTGAATAAATTTACCAGTAACTAAGTTTTACATGTACTGTTTTTGTTACATGTACTGTTTTTCTTCCCCTTATCTAAACTGAACTTCAAAAATTGTGTGCCGTTCTTCCATATTTCAAATGGCTTTCTTTCTCTTGAGAAAAAGACCAATAGTGGTGTTTTGAGATACTGCTTGCAATACTGGTCTCTTATTTTTGGTTCATGGTCCTTTATATCCCAATTTGACAAGATTTATTAGTAATCCTACTTTTACCCCTCTCTAGACCCTCAAACCCCTCTGCCAAAGGAATGTGGCTCATACCTTATCCTATTGATAGCACTTGGACCACTCTTTCGTTTAGGTGAGTGAGATTTGCTCTTTCTTACGGGAAGCATAGAATCTTCCTCAATGATCGGAACAATGTTCTGTTTATATAACGGAATTCTCACCTAACTTCAGTTATCCCTGATTCCTGTAGTCAACCCACATGTAGAATACTGAGGCATCATGTCCACAAAGAAGCCCTATTTTCTCCTTTTCTTTTCTCTGTTGGAACGTTACAGATAAGCATGTTAGACTGAACATTATGTCGTTACTTGCCCCATGAAGTATTTCTTTGTTTGCAATCTTATAAAAATATAATCCATTTAAAATTTAAGACCGACTACCACGTCGCAGTCTATCATCCGCTGTTTTTATCACGTGATCAAAATATCTCTGATTGCGTCGCAGTCTATCATCCGCTATTTTTTCACGCGATCAAAATATCTCAAAACAGTGAGCTCTATCTTTTGACCACCATAAGCTTCTTACCACCTTTACATACTGTCACCTTTCTCAGCCTTTCAGTCCTATCACTCTACATGCACTACAAAAACATGTCATCTAAACAACTTCAACTTTCTTTTATTTGGTTATTCTAAGAATCGCCTCTTTTATCTGTTAACAATTAATTGAACAGGTTTTTGAGTACCTTCACGAATCAACACTTTCTTTTCATCAGTTGTCCATATCAAGATTTAGTCTTTAACCTTACTGTGTTACTTTTCACCTCATAACCTTACTTTTTCCGTCTTTCACTCTCAGTATTATCCTCTCATAAACACTGTCAGACATTTGTATAAGCAACACCATAATTATCATAAAGCAAACTGGGCCCCTTGATGACTCATATTTTTTTTTATTCCAGTAAAATTACCCACATTGTCTTATGTTGTGGTGCAGTAGACACTGCCTTATGTTGTGGTGCAGTAGACATTGCCTTATGTTGTGGTGCAGTAGACATTGTCTTATGTTGTGGTGCAGCGGTCTACCCTCTTGGTGAATTGGTACAGTATTCGATTCTTGGACCTAACAAAAAGTCCAGTAGGACTCTGTTGACTTCACAGTGAATTAGGTGCATAGGTGCTGGTGGAGTGCTGTTGGCTAACAGCTAGGGTGGAGAGAGAGAGGGAGAGATAAAAGCTTGGCACGTGTATACTAGATTAAAATCACTCACACGATAATGATAAGATTCTCCATATTTCAGGTCAGTCAGATTAAATAGATATGAACTCCTCCAACCGTGGGGGTAAACTGTACAACTTCGGCAGTTCTTACACATGATGTTCTGAGGGCAATGGGATAATTCCACTGTAATGCAAGACAGAGGAGCGTCTGGTAAAAGAAAAGTATGAAAACTGTTACTGATAAAGGGGAGAAAAATTGAAGATAAAAGATCAGCCTTGAAAACGCCGGTTGAAAGTAAAAATGAGAAGATTTTGCGACTTGACGTGCGTGATGGGATTAGACTAAAGTCTAGAAATGAGTTTGCTTTACTTGATTGATAACCAAGTGTTCTTATCAAAACTGCCGATATCAATTTTATATTTCTATTTGATGCATTCAGATATTTTCATATCATCAGCTAACTATCGACACATAACCTATTCTTGGAAGCCTTGAGGAAATAAGAATTTACTTGATCAAATCCTTAGTATCCCAGAGGAAGTTAATATACACTTTTTTTGTAATCGCCATTTCTCCCATATTTAATAGTTTTACTTTTCTTGACCGTATCCCGAAATACAATTGCATTCTAATTTTGTTCGTCCTTTACTCAAATTTTATTGATTATATGTTAGCTTTATTTTGCTCTTTATCGTTGCATGCTCTATTCAGTCGTTAATATACCTAGCTAAGAAAATAGAAAATTGCTGTCTTTGACCTAATTCTATTTTCAAAAAAATAAAACCAGTTTAATCACTTCACAATTCTTGGAATATTTCACTTTCAAAGACCACCTGGCCAACATTGGGATTTTACTTGGCGATGATAAAAACCTTCTTCTGAAGTACTTTATGTTTACCTTGGGTCTGAACAAAATCCTATCAAAGCGCTGTGCAGTAAATTAATCTGACACTCTCTCAAAGAGCCCAAGCAGGAAGCGAAATTAGCCTCATAACAGGCAACGTTTCGTAGAAAAACAACTCTTAGTCATTGCTTTAATTTTCATTGCCTCCACTGTTATTTTTTTTTTATCTCCTTACTCCTCACCCCCTCTCTTTACCCTTTTTTAATAATTCTTACATTTTTCCATTGTTATTTAGGTACACTCTACTTCCCCTTATTCTGCTGTCAAATTATTCATCATTCCACGATATGTTTCTTTACTTTTTCTCTTTCCTTCATATACCTCTTCATCTATACTGTTCTTCTCGTTTCTGATTATTCCTTATTAATTTTCTCTGCTATTCATTCAGTTATATCTCACCGAATCTTCTTTGCAGGGTTTTTCAATTCTCTCTCTCTCTCTCTCTCTCTCTCTCTCTCTCTCTCTCTCTCTCTCTCTCTCTCTCTCAACACAGTATGCGAAGTATCAGACAGCCGATATATTATTAGTTACGAAAGTCAGTAGTTACGCCATGGTTTTTCAGGGCCTGGTCTAATATTTACGTTTTCTCACGTCTTTATTGTTGAACATTTTCAGTTACATAAAGCCAGATAAAAGTTCAAGTCGCCATCTCTTACACGTTCTAATAACTATTCATTTATTATATTATAATATTTTCTATTAATATTAACCTTGTATTTTAGGAAGAATTTCAAATCTAAAAATGAACTAAAACACCTTAAAGAAACGCCTACACACGCTTACACATCTAACGTGCAATAACGAACGGTACACCACACACTGATGTTCTACTTAGTCGGGAAATCGCCAAACATAACATACCTGAGATTGCCAGAGATTGGTGTCAAAACTTGAAAATCACACAGAAAAACAGGACTTTTGTGGGTTTAATATTTACCTCGGAAACCTTATTGCATCCAGAATCAGACAAAACTTTAGCAAAAACAGAAATTGTTTTCATGAAACAAAAAGAAAATCAGAAAAAACCTTTACTTTTATTAAATGAATTTGTGAATAGTCATTCAGTATATACAATCTTGTGAGCCACAGAGAGAGAGAGAGAGAGAGAGAGAGAGAGAGAGAGAGAGAGAGAGAGAGAGAGAGAGAGAGAGAGAGAGAAGGGCGCAATATGTAACACGTAAAACTTGCAAATATAAAAAAGTTTTATGTTTAATAAAAAGAAAAAGGAAAAGATTTTGCAGTGATGGGGTAAACAGGTCGACAGTCAGGTATACAGCAGATCAGAAAGCTCTCGGAAAGAGCCAAAGAGGTTTAGACTGATTTACAGACAGCGGCAACTCTTAGGAAACCATGTTGGAAAGTCCTGGAAGGAATTGAATTATTTGCCAAGTGAAGTGGCATGGCGAGACTGTTACACTCCTTTTGAGTTGGATTTTCCAGACTCTGAGTTACTTATCCCAACAGATATAAGATGCAAAACAATAACAATGTTTTTGTTTTTCATCCCATAGAAAACGTTTCTTTTTAATGTACAATTACTTTAAAAGTTCATATTGAAAGAGAATTCTCTCCTCTGTTTTTCTTACTTATTTTTGTTTCAGTTCTATAAATGTGTGTGTGTTTATATATATATATATATATATATATATATATATATATATATATATATATATATATATATATATGTGTGTGTGTGTGTGTGTGTGTGTGTGTGTGTGTATATATATATATATATATATATATATATATATATATATATATATATATATATATATATAATATATATATATATATATATATATATATATATATATATATATATATATATATATATATATATATATATATATAACTATTTCAGAAAATATGGCCGTCACAATGTTATAAGGTACATAGTGTGATGAAAGAATTTTCGGTGCGAGATGGTAATGATGGAAGCCGTCAGTTGCAAAATCTTTGTATTCAGCAAATAGTTTGATTCCTCAGCTCTTTGCGCGAGAAGCTCAGCAATATTGGAGATCAGGTGATCTCCGAAGCGCTATGTATATTCGTGAGTACGTGCGTTACTTTGATCTAGATTATGCCAAAATCTGCCCTAAAAGTGAGTTTGATCGTTCATTAACGTGATAGAACTGCAGTTGTCCAGTCATAACTTTGAAGTGGTTCCAGGCTTTGAAAATCGGCAGATAAGGTAGAGTCTCAAATCTTTGTTTTTATGGGAGAAAATTGAACTTCTGATTTTTACCATGACTTTCTAATCATTATGAACATATGAACTGGTGTGGGAAATTTAATATGAATATTCATACCTCTTTTATATTATTATTTTGTTATGTTACGTTTGCCATATCTTGGCTATGCATTTTACACTTTCCATTATTGTGTTTTGTATTTCATATATTTTTGGGAGTTTTCTATCATGTTTAATTCTTTTGACAGATGTCTGTGGACTTGTGGGAATAACATGGTGGACTTGTGGGAATAACATGGTAGACTTTTTTTTTGACATGACGTTTAGTTGTTGATTTGGGAGGATGTGAGATTTTGTGTATTTCCAGGCTATTAGCCATAATGAGACTTCTTTAGTCAGAAGTGCTTTGCAGTTTAGAGTTTAGTTATCTGACTCGATAATTCATTTATTATGCATTTTAATCTTTGCTTTGTTTTATTCATTTCTTGTTGGGTTATTTGAATAATAAACCTATTTTTGTAGGAAAGATTGTGTTTCTTTAAATAGTCCATTTAATTGCTTTGAGAGAATGAGAGAGGTCGGGTGGATGAGCTTCGGTAAACGATGAGAGAGAGAGAGAGAGAGAGAGAGAGAGAGAGAGAGAGGGGGGGGGGGGGAAAGTGCTAGTGAGATCAGGGTCGAACCTTTTTACGTCCTTTTCCTGAAGTTAGATCGCTAAGATCACGCTATGTACACTTCCAAAAAAAGTGTTGATCTGTTCCCTGTAACAGATGTTAATGGTGGCAGCGGGTAAAAGTTAAATAGTTTTAATTAGGGTAGCGAAAGAGGGAGATTACTAATAGACTAATTGGTAACGTTGATGCCCAAGGCATAGGCGACCTAAGGCGACTGGGCCGTGAGCGTGATGAGTGATCACCAGTCTTAAGAGAGCGAGTTTCATAGGTGGGTCGAGTTACGTGTGTAATACGGGGAATCTTTTTTTTTTTTCCGTCTCTATTCGAGTATTGGGAGTGGGGAGTTGTGAAATAGATCTGGGTGATCTCTAGAGCAATTTTGGGGTTAACAAAATACCCAAATAAGTGTGATTAGTGGCGATTGTGAGTTAATTAAGTTAAATGGTGATCGTGCGATATTTATGCTTAACCAAGCAATGGTGGGAAGTTAACACCTTCCATCTTCTTTCGAGTGGGTGACATCACAGGTTGCACATAGCTCTGTTTTCTGTTAGCAAGTCACGAGTGATAAGTGCTCCGTTTTCTTTCAAATTGGTGAGTACCCCATTCTCGTAAGTTGCGCAGAACTCCGTTTTCTGTTCTTCTTTTAGAGGGGGGTAACTTTTGCCTTTCTCTAGTGTTCTTTTTGGTTTCTTTTTTATGTTGCTACGCTCAGGGCATGTAATCACTTACAAAATGCCGGACGATGCAGCAAGCACATCCCAATCAGTTGTGGTGCATAAGGTGACGAGCGTTAGCGCGGGAATTACTAATTTTAAAGGGTTAGTTGACGGGAAGCCAACCCAAAATATAGAAACTTTCATTGAGTCAGTGAACAATTATCTGAATTCCAAGAAAATTACGAATGGCGCTGAAGCTTTAACAGAGGCTAAAACATTTCTAGATCTGGATAAAGGAGATATTGGAAAACGGGCACGCAGTTTCGGGTTCAGAAGGTGTAAAACTTGGAATGAACTGCAGAAATTTCTACGAGCTACTTATGGCGGAGTTCAACGTGAGTGTGCAGTTCGGAATTTGCGAGCGTTTCTCAAAAAATGAAGGGAGCTGTATTGTGAGTAATTGTAGTTGTTAAGATCATGGGAGCGATTGCCATTACGTCAATTGCTATTTTGTTGAGAATTAGTCAGGTGTTGCGAAATATTTGCTAACCGGAGTAGAACTTTCATGTCTTTTACGAGATATGATACCTTTTAGTGTTTGGATAGGATTCTCGAGTATTTTTTTTTCTGTTGGATAGAATTTTTTTTATGAATGAGTTCCGTAGAGTTATTGTGCTTAATAGTGAGTTGACTGTGGATATTCCGGATACACACTTGGAATTAGTTCACATTAAGAGTGTTTGACTTTTGCATTAGTAGTTTTATTTGGTTCAGTAACATGAAACCTTTTTGTTATTAGACCTTTTTCGAGTGTTTTTGGAGACTCAGTAGTGACATGGGATGGATTAGAGACTATGTTCATTTTGGGAGATCAATATCAGGGTTCGGGAGTTGATTATAAGACAAGTTGTACTTTAGTTAGAGAGAAGTATGTGTGTGACAGTAGTATTTTCCAGTTGCGAGTTGTATCTGTGGGTGGTTGTGAGTTGTCTTTAGTTCATAGACAGACTCCGACAGAATGTGACTTTAGACAGTTCCTGCGAGATTACCACATTGTGTCCACCAGCACCCTTACTGCCGTGTTTTGCGAGGAGTGTGCAGTTACAATGATGTGCCAGGACAACAAGTCGACATCATTCGTTCTTCAAGGATCCAAGCTGTTTGATGCTGCATGCCGTGTGATGTCAACAAACTTCTTGGTTATCAGCCGTGCTGTATTCAACAGTTCCGAGAAGATAATTATGCGTCATACGCATAACGAGCATTTGGTAGCGGCGGTACCTACAACCAAGGTGCCAATGACTGTTCCACCGTTGGAAGACATCGACGATCCCGTGATGTTCGAGTATCAGGAATATATTATGCCGGCAATTTTAATTGTCTTAATAGCTATTTTACTGATAATTCTTGTTGTGGGGGTAGTAAAGCTTATTCGTGTTTGTAAGATTACATGTAAAGGCTCTAAGAACACAACCCCAGTGACTTTGGAAGTGCGTCATGAGAACAGTCCTTAAAGCTGCAGTGCAGTAGACATTGCTAATTGAGCATAGCTCTATTTTGTTATGGTTTATACATATGTTTTTTTTATTTTTAGTTCGCCATTAAGAGAGCGAGACGCTCTTATGTGGTGGCCGAGCACTATTTCAGAAAATATGGCCGTCACAATGTTATAAGGTACATAGTGTGATGAAAGAATTTTCGGTGCGAGATGGTACTGATGGAAGCCATCAGTTGCAAAATCTTTGTATTCAGCAAATAGTTTGATTCCTCAGTTCTTTGCGCGAGAAGCTCAGCAATATTGGAGATCAGGTGATCTCCGAAGGGCTATGTATATTCGTGAGTACGTGCGTTACTTTGATCTAGATTATGCCAAAATCTGCGCTAAAAGTGAGTTTGATCGTTCATTAACGTGATAGAACTGCAGTTGTCCAGTCATAACTTTGAAGTGGTTCCAGGCTTTGAAAATCGGCAGATAAGGTAGAGTCTCAAATCTCTGTTTTTATGGGAGAAAATTGAACTTGTGATTTTTACCATGACTTTCTAATCATTATGAACATATGAACTGGTGTGGGAAATTTAATATGAATATTCATACCTCTTTTATATTATTATTTTGTTATGTTACGTTTGCCATATCTTGGCTATGCATTTTACACTTTCCATTATTGTGTTTTGTATTTCATATATTTTTGGGAGTTTTCTATCATGTTTAATTCTTTCGACAGATGTCTGTGGACTTGTGGGAATAACATGGTGGACTTGTGGGAATAACATGGTAGACTTTTTTTTTGACATGACGTTTAGTTGTTGATTTGGGAGGATGTGAGATTTTGTGTATTTCCAGGCTATTAGCCATAATGAGACTTCTTTAGTCAGAAGTGCTTTGCAGTTTAGAGTTTAGTTATCTGACTCGATAATTCATTTATTATGCATTTTAATCTTTGCTTTGTTTTATTCATTTCTTGTTGGGTTATTTGAATAATAAACCTATTTTTGTAGGAAAGATTGTGTTTCTTTAAATAGTCCATTTAATTGCTTTGAGAGAATGAGAGAGGTCGGGTGGATGAGCTTCGGTAAACGATGAGAGAGAGAGAGAGAGAGAGAGAGAGAGAGAGAGAGAGAGAGAGAGAGAGAGAGAGAGAGAGAGAGAGAGAGAGAGAGAGAGAGAATGGGGGGAAAAAGTGCTAGTGAGATCAGGGTCGAACCTTTTTACGCCCTTTTCCTGAAGTTAGATCGCTAAGATCACGCTACGTACACTTCCAAAAAAAGTGTTGATCTGTTCCCTGTAACATATATATATATATATATATATATATATATATATATATATATATATATATATATATATATATATATATATAAAGAGAGAGAAAGAGAGAGAGAGAGAGAGAGAGAGAGAGAGAGAGAGAGAGAGAGAGAGAGAGAGAGAGAGAGAGGACCTTATGCCTTATGTTTTTTACCATTTCCTCGCTGGAACTTCAAAGTCTATTACAGCACCCTTGTGAGTCTAGTTCCTCATGTTAGTATTATGCATACTAACATGACTTAGCTTGATGTGAGCAAGAAACATTTTGGGTCTGAGTAATCACTTTATTCTGTGCAATTACCCTGTAGACGATGAGAATAACGGCTAATTATTATTAATAAAGAATTTACCACTTTCAGTAGAATGAACGAAAGGAAGTTTCGTGGAAATCATAAAAAACGGAATTATATTCCAGTTGGCTAAGATAAATGAATTTGTAATGTTTCAAAGAATTATACTGATAACTAGATGAAGCAAGTTCCTTCACAATTTCCATAAAGTATTAGAATACGTCATCTCACATGAGGGTAAAACTGAATTTCCATCTCAAAAAGTATGTTTTATATAAACAAGAAACAGTATAGTAGATGTACGCTACTTTGTATAAAAAGGTACGATTTTTGTAAAGAATGTATTAGTAGAGACTAACACAGACAGGTTGACAGAATACTCTCTTGCATTAGTAGAGACTAACACAGACAGGTTGACAGAATACTCTCTTGCTGGTGTATAAATTTAGACGCGTTTTGTACGAAAAATATTCCATAAAGAGTAGCATTTTATGTATGCTGTATCCTTTTGGCACGGAAACAGAATTAGGTACATCTTTGTTTCGTAAACTGAGAAGTATGGAAACGTCTTTTAAGGAATACAAATGTGTGAGCTGGATTTAACATTTGATTTTTCTTATTACTCTACAAGAAACTGAATAAAAGGTTCATTGTTCCTTCTCACGCTGATAAAACGTCTTGATGTTTTTTACGCAGCAGAACCATTTTTTTTCGTTTCAGATATTTCGTAAATTAATCAGTGTGCGGTGATAGACTGAAATTCTTTTATTTCAGTACATTTGTTTAGTTACCTGTTTACCTAATTACGTTCGTGTTTTCCTCCGATTTTTTGGTTTGGCTGTTTGTTTCTCGTCGATGCGAGCTCACTTTCACATATTCCTTTTTCTTACAAATGTAAAGTTTTATAAAGCTTAAGTTCTTAGCTTGAGGATATTCTCTTTTCAGTATTTTAGCCTTGTGTTATTTTCTTTAAATTTTCTGTTTGAAATAAGCTGCTCGGTAAGACCTGAAAATCAAGGTTTGCTTATCTTATAAGTGACAAATATTTAATCTAGCTGCATATTGAGAGTTTCTCACACAATATTCATGTACAATTTTGGAGTAATTTTTTTTCCAGAATGCCATTCAGAGATTAAAGTGATGTAAACTTTGCGTTGCACATAAAAAAGCTTTTCGGTAAAATGTAAGTCACACTTGAACATTTAATAGTATTAATCTAGTTCGAGTTGAAGAAATAACGATTGAAAGCCTTTGTGTCTCCGAAACTGAGATATTGTATTCTAACAACTCCCGCCTTTCTTTTCTTTGTTAACCTCTATTTGCATACAAGAGAATATCGCTCAGCTTATCAGCGAAGGTTCGAATTCCTCGGGGCAACAAAAACTAAACCTCCTTCAAGAGAGAGAGAGAGAGAGAGAGAGAGAGAGAGAGAGAGAGAGAGAGAGAGAGAGTTACTTGCTTTAATCTCGAGATCTGTATCTTTAGCTTTCTTTTGCTGCATCTCCTCTTTCTCTCTGTCTCTCAGCCAAAACTCAAAACGTACAGTACTACAACTAAGATGCTAGCGAGCATTAATTTTAAAATCATGAAAAAAGTTTTGGCCTGGAATTGCGGGTGCACATGACACTAATTTAAGCTGGACCGACACCTCAACTGGAGGAGATAACCCGAGAAACAAAGGAAACATAAAACCGAGAAATGTTAGCCTGGAAATGTTACACTACCTCAGGGCATTCGTCATATGATTTTTTTATTTAATCCCCCCAAAAATTGAATAGAAGGGAAAGCTTTACTGATGACTCAATTCCTCCTCTAACTGCATGACTTTATTGTGGGGGTTATGAAACTAGAGAATAATTCCACTTTGTTCTATCTTCTGCAAGGAGATTTCATCATCTTTAAAGGTTTTTTCAGTTATGCTAAATCTCGCATTACAAATAGAACTGGTGACGATCGCGCACAATATTGTACGCATACATTGATGATACTAACCAAGAAATTCAGTTTCATTGTTCTACATATTGCTATAATTGGTTATTATTATTATTATTATTATTATTATTATTATTATTATTATTATTATTATTATTATTATTATTATAAAACTGTATCCGGAAAAGGTTTTGTAATCTTCAAAACTGGCAGATCATATTCTAGCTCGAGATTCCTACCTGCATATGAGTTAACTCTTCTTTGTATTTCTTCTTTCTAGGTGATTGCTAAAACCTGGTCTGTTATTCTTCTTGAATTGATGTAAATTGTACATATTTATTCTGTTCCATCGAAAGGAGACTGTTAAATTTGTCTAAACTCGCGCCTTGACACTTTAATCTCAGGTACTTGGTAAAAGGACAAGTATTTAATTAATGGACGGGCATCATCATATGATGATCTATAACAGATTTTGAGTGATGGACGAGCTAACTCATATGAGTATCAATATTACGTGCCATACGACCTGGATGAATTTAGCGGGAAAGATGTTCATATCACTTCAATGGTCGATAAATGACTTATGGCAACTTTAGTAGCTCAGCACAGGAGTTAGGACTGAGGGGGTCAGGTGATCAGTGTGCCTTGAGACTTGATGGGTTAAGGTATTGCCCCTCTCCATCCCATGGCATCTTTTTATTTATTTTCTCATAAATATCCCTTGATTGCTGTTGGTTTTAGTTCTTTTCTTTTATGATAGTATGTCAGCTATAATTGCAATTTTAGCAAAGAAATATTAGAAAAAACATGTATACCTCTCAAAAAGTTACTGCATCTCCCCATCTTAGTAAATCTCTTTCATATTTTACAACAAATATACTCAGAAATTGTTACTGATTTTATTTCTTATCTGTTATGATATTGTGTGAGCTGTAATTATAATTTTACAAAATAAAACCTGGTAAAATTAGCATACTTTTAAGAGTGTCTTGTAAAAGAGGCCCCGCACAATGTTGTAAATAGTCACTTTCAAGTTTCCGTGGAAGGTAGTGAAAAAGTTTTGGAATTTTTTTTCTTACACCATGTGCATTTGCATATCTTCCTCTTTCCATGGAAACAGACTTCAGCTACTTTTCTACCTATCTCCAAGATTCGATATTCTCCCATTTCCGTTTATCCGGAGTTCATTGATCTTCCCAATGTGCAGTCCGTCTGCTGTATTTCGGTGTTATGCCCCAGTTTCTCCTTCCCTTTTTGGGAACCCGATCCCAACCCCTTGACGAGGTTGGGGGCTTAGGGATCCACTGCCGGGAGTGTAAGTTTTTTTTTTTTTTTTTTTTGCCTACTCTCTCTGCTGTGGACTCAACCGAACATTGGGACCTACAAATCTTTTATTCCTCCTGTACATTTTCCTCTTCCCTTCTTCCTGTTTCGTTGACGACCTTTGCATGGCATTGAATTACGGAATTTACTGTTCTTTAACTTGAAAGAGGGTGGTATTGGACGGCTTGCCACCCCACCCGAGTAAACGACGTGGTCAAGAGAGAGGAAATTTTTTTGCTAAACCATACCCTCGGTGTTGGGTCCAGCCTCGACGTACTGACGACCCCTAAGGCACTGAGGGTATGGTATATATCAAGTTGAGGATCCCAGGGCAGTTACCACTGTGGGTAACAGTATTGTTCCTCCTCCTGTTGGCCCTCCATGGTGAGAGGGACCTCATCCTAGATGAAATTTATATTATTCATTGTATGGTACTCAAATCAAACCTCCCTGCGACTTCTGGTATGGCATAGGACTCTTCTAGCATGGTGAATACACTGGAGCCCTATATTCAAGCACAGAGCAAAGGGAAATTGACCAGAAATATATTTGAAATAGGACCAGGAATATTTGAAACCTGTTATGATAAGTATTTGACCTTTAATCTGGAAGATTCTAATTATGGCATTTGTAAAGTGTACAGAGACATTGTGAAGTTTTGTGGGAGAGAGCCTAAGATATCACCCGAAGGTCGAGGAAAACTAATGGTAGAATCGGCTTCAACAAAAGAAAGGGAAGTATTAAGAGCATTATCGCATCTCGGAGGAGTTAAAGTAGACTGCACAGTACTTGATTTTTGGAATCACCCCAATGGAATGATATATGCACCCCTACTGATGATGTACTCCAAGGAGAAATTTTCAGGAGAATTAAAAGATCAAGGTGTGATTAAAATTGAAAGAATCAAGGATATCAATGGAGCCTTAGTTCCACTTCCAAATTTAATTATTACGTTCAATTCTACTCTCTTGCTTGATATAATAAAAACAGTATGGTTACATTTTATGGCTAAGCAATATATCCCAAGACCGAGGAGATGTTTTTATTGTCAAGAATTTGGACTTATTTTAGGGTCTTGTAGGCAGAAGATACAAAGCGAGCCTGCCACATGTGGTAAATGTAGTGAACCAGTGCATGGTGTGTATAATAAAGAAGCAAGATGTATACATTGTGGAGATAATCATGCATCATCTTCACAGAATTGTGATGTGTACGTCGCAGGTAACTGAATGTATCACATTTAGAGAATCAAAAGAAAAGGTATTAAATCGGTATGTTAGACCAGGAATATCCTTTTCCAGTGTTGCTGCCAACTGGAGAAGTGTAAATTCTACGATAGGTGTTTCCTTTGGTAATGTAAATAGAAGATCAGTGACACCATGAACTCATGCCCGTTTGGAAGCTGTACCTATAATTTATGGCATGCCTGCTTCTTTGGGGGCTGCGGCAGAGATTTCTAGCACTCATGCCTCTTTGAAGGCTGCACCAGTAATTTCTGGCACTCATGCCACCTCGGAGGCATCGCCAGTGATTTCTGGCACTCCCACCTCTTCAGAGGCCAAGCCAGATATGCCTGGCACTCCCACCTCTCTGGAGGCTGCATCAGTCATACCTGGTGTGTGGGCCTTTTTAGAGGCTGCAACAGCGGTAGCTGACACTCTGGCCTCTCAGAAGGCTTCATTACCTATTTCTAGTGCAGGTGTCATTCTCTCCTTAGGCAGCGCTAGCTTCATCTGGTGCTCCTGAGATGGAAATTTCTATGAAGATGCCTTCAAAGATGCCCAACACCCATGATGCTAGGGAGGCTTTGCCACCTGTGGCAGGCTCCTCCTCCATGGAAGTAGCACCATCATTGACAAAAAGGAAGGCAGCCATCATTGATCAGTCTCCATCCATAAAAAAAAGCAGGAGCGATGTAATAAAGTAAAATCAAGGAAAAGGGGGTCCAGTTAAATGGCCTCAAAATATAAATAGAATTAATTCATTTTCTCGAGTGGAACTGTCAGGGAACAAGAGCCAAATGAGAAGAATTAAGGATATTCATATCAGAGGTGTCTCCTGTATGTATAGCATTGCAGGAGACTTATGATTGGTAATAATACATGTCCAAGGCCACGAGAGTATACATTCTGTCATTCCCCTTGTAACGTAAATATAGAAAGCCATGGGGTGTAGCTTTGTATATTTGCAATAACGCCCCACAAAGTCCTATTAGTATCCAGTCTATATCCAGTCTACTTTGCAGGTGATAGGTGTGCAGGTTCATTTGCAAAGGAAATATACAGTATTCTCTCTCTCTCTGCCACTTTGTGAAGTCTTCCCCACTGATAAATTCAAATCTCTTATCCAACAGCTACCACGTCCATTTGTTATCCTGGGAGATATAAATAGCAGAAACCCTCTTTGGGGTGATATCGTAACCAATAAAAGAGGTAATTGCCTGTGTTCCACCATAGAAAGTGAAAATGTGGGAATCCTCAATGCAGGGGCGTCTATACATTTTCCTGTTCAAATAGGCTTATTGTCAGCATTTGACTTATCTATATGCAGTGATGACTTACTTATCGATTTCAATTGGAGAGCGATAAATGATAGATTACCAGCGACCATTTTCCATTAGTAATGAATGTAGCTTCAAACCCTCCATCTTCAAGGCTACCTAATGGAAGACTGGTCAAGCAGACTGGGCAACATTCCAGGAACACAGCTCAGTAGATGATTTAGCTGATGACTTTCCCTCTGTAGATGATGCTCTTGATTTTTTCAGTACAATTAAATTTTTGGCTAGTCTTCAATCAATACCTAGGACTTTATGCAAATTATATGCCAACCAGTTCCCTGGTGGACTCATAAATACCAGGAAACTCATAGAACTATGAGATCAGCTTTCACCAGATATCACAGACAAAAATGTGAGTATCACCGAATTGAATTTCGAAAAGCAAGAGGTCATTTCCAAATGAAAATTAAAAAGGCATGAAAGGAATCTTGGACAATTTTCACATCTTCACTAAATTCGAAAACACCCCTGACTTTAGTTTGGAAGAGTTAGAAAAATAGCCAGGAAATTTACCCATTGTTAACCTCCATTTATCAAGATCAATGGTAGTGAAGTAGCAGATCCCCAGTTAATGGCAAATGAGTTTGCTAATCATTTTGCTAATGTTTCAAAGAAAAATTATGACAGACCCTATTCAGCTCAAGAGAGGCTAATGGAACAAATCGAAATTGATTTTAATACATCAAGGAATGAACCACACAATGCCTTTTACTATGGGAGAATTTGAATCAGCCTTAAGTAAATGGAATGAATCAGCTCCATGACTGGATGATATAACATATTCAGTGATTAAGCATGCCTCTGAAAATACCAGATATTTCGTATTAAGCCTTATTAACAGAATTTTCCAAGAATATATCTTCCTCAAGCTATGGGAGATGTTAAAAGTACTGCCATTCGTGAAACCAGGGAAAGACCCATTCAAGACAAAATTATCATTCCAGTGCACTAACATCATGTCTGTGTAAGATCATGGAAACAATGGTGAACACACGTTTGATGTGGTACTTGGAGCGTGGTAAATATCTGTCGCCCTCACAGTATGGTTTTCTAAGTATGCACTCAACAACTGGTGTGCTGGTTCGAATAGAATCTTCAATATGTGAAGCTTCTGCTGACGAACAGCATCACACCTGTGTTTTCTTTGACCTTGAGAAGGCTTATAATACAACATGGAGATATAGCATTCTGAGCCTCCTTTTTGAATTTAACCTGAGAGGCAATTTGCCTCTTGTTATCAAGGCTTTAAAAACCATCTTATTTCAGGTTCAGGTTAGAGCAACAATGTTGGATGTATTCAACGAAGAAGAAGAGTGCCAAAAGGAAGTGTTCTAAGTGTAACTTTGTTCGCCGTAGCAGTCAATGGGATATCCAAAATAATTCCCCCAGCTATAATATATACCCTTTTTGTTGATAACCTTTCGATATCTTTTGCAGCAACGAGGATGGCAGTGGCTGAATGCCGCCTCCAGCTCAGCATTGATAATATGCTAAATTGGGCTGAGATGAATGGTTTCAGGCTTTCAGCTAGTAAAACGGTAACCATGGACTTTGCCATGTAAGAGAATTCCGTCCTGACCCAGGTCTGTTCATGGTGAAACAAGGTTTCTTTGGTTGATTTTTGACAGGAAGCTGGCATGGATGCCATATCTGAAGTATATCAAGACAAAATGCTTGAAACCAATGAATGTCTTGAAAGTCCTGTCCCACACTTCGTGGGGTGCAGACCGAACTCAGATGTTGCAGTAAACAAAGCTTTAGTCTTTGCAAAATTAACATATGGGTGTGAAATGTACACCTCAGCAAAGCCTAATAGCCTTAAAACGCTCAAGTCAATCCATCATGGCGGAATAAGATTAGCTACAGGAGCATTTAAATCATCTCCCACTGAGAGCATGCTTGTAGATGCTGGTGAGGTGAGATGCCTCTGGATCTACATTACCAACGTTTGCTGGTTCGGAGCTGGTACAGATTTAAGATTCTTCCTAAGTCCTTAATGAGCATTTGTATCAGTAATGAAAGGCATTGGCAGTTTTATGAAAAGCACCCCAAGGCAAGCGCAACCATTTGCTTTTAGAGTAAAATGTATGACCAGGCAATTAAACATGCTAGTTATTCTGTCAGCCGCCCCCACCCCGCTGGAACCTTCCAGAGGCAAAATATTTTAGATAATCTAATTGTTCAAAGGCGGAAATGTTCAGTGAGGCAATGCAGTCAATATTTCTAGATCATTCCTCGTAACACGATAACTCCTTTGCAGTTTTCACGATGGCTCAAAGTCAGGTGATGGCGTCAGCTTCGGAGTGGCCTTCCCTGATGTGGAAAGAAGCGGGAGATTATCATCTGTTGCATCTATTTTTACAGCAGAACTGCATGCAATTTTAAAGGCTTTAAAGGAAATTTTAACTCAGAATGGAAATAGTTTTACTATATATTGTGACTCGGGAAGTGTTCTTCAGTCGTTAGAATCTTTTAAATCTCTAAACATAAATGAAACAGCAAAAGAAAAAGAAACCCTTTAAAAATAAGAGTAGATAAAAACGAAAGCTGTCATCGTTCCCTCGGTTGTCTTAATAACCGGAAATAAGGCTTTTAGCCTTTCTCCTTTCCAAGTTGCTCTCTGCATTGTTTAACCAGAGAGATACATTTCCGTGACAGTGAGATTAGTTCTCGGAAAACAGAAACTAGCCGGAGTACACGGGAAATTTTATTGTGATTCTCCCCCACAAAAAGAAAGTATTTTGGTGTTCTAAACCGTTCTCTAGATTTTCTGAAATTCTCTCTCTCTCTCTCTCTCTCTCTCTCTCTCTCTCTCTCTCTCTCTCTCTCTCTCTCTCTCTCTCTCTCTCTCTCTTATAGGTGATTTTTGTTTATGACCGAAGCCTCTAACTATTACTTCCTTGTGCAACTGCTGGGTTTTCTGCCAGTTCCACCTTGAATTCCTCGTACTCCATCTTCTTTATTATTTGAATCTCTTTATCTTGTTGTCCAACCACTTTTTACTGTCTTAAGCACTGAATGGCCGAAAGTGCCCCATTGCTTGGCTTGGCAGCCTAAATTTCACAAATGATCATCATCTTTCATGAAGCATTTACAATTATTTGTCATGCGCAGCTGTTAGTTGTAATAATAATCAATATAATAATAATTATATGGCTGCAAAATAAAAGTTCAGTTTTTTTGTTTCAATTTCTCTTATCAGTTTTTTCTCCATGTCAGCGTCCAATAAGGGCACGAATAATATACACCATGCAGCTTGACTCATGTGCAAAATCTGATCTTTTGGTCCCCTTGAACACAAATTACAAGCTTCTAAGAAATGAAATCTCTTTGATAGTTTTGTAATTTTCATATCTGTGTCAAAACAGCTTAAGAACAAGCTTGGCCTCAGATGTACGATTTCCGAGACTTTGCTTTCCAGTTTGTACTACATGAGGACCTAGTTGATTTTACTACACACTTCGTGTAAGGGGACCTGTACCCCGATTCTTACAAGGCCCGTATATTAAATAGATAATGTCGAGACATACTGTGTAGGTAAACACAAAGATCGGGTCCGCAAGATAGTAGTTGAAAATTCCAACAACAGTAAAGACAAGAGAGACAGTGTTAGCCATTTTCTGCCAATGAAACGAAACTATTTAATTTTACAACAGGGGATATGTTTCCTTCGCCAATATATGAGATGACTAACGTCTCACCTTTACCCCTGCCCCCAGCCCCAACCCCTTGGAATGAGAAAGGCACCCCCTAAGATACTACCACCATCCCCTACCAAAACGCCGTGAAGGCTTAAAGCAGGGCTTGGCTAACTGGCTTTAACGATCTCAATTGATGATGTTTACGAGCGTCTGTAAACTTTCCCAATATCGTTCGTTGTGAAAAAAGGCTGGTATACTTTGTGACGCAAGTCAGCGTCATTTACGTCGTGGCTTTCACCTGCCGGAAATTCTTTAGGTGAGAAATAGGAAAGATTGTATCCTTTGGGAGAGTCTATTGCCTTTCATTTACAAGAGAATGAACATTTTCTAAAGGCGGTGTCGAATTTGACCTTGCTACGCAATCACCTTCAGCACTAATTTAATGGACAATCTACAATACTGAGCTCTGTTAGTTTTTGAATTTATAATGTAATAAATCAAAATGCAAGGTTCTGAATTCACTGTCTGAGTTACGAAGCAACCTTGCATAAGTTAACTGAGTCAGAGGCAAAATATATACAACATACATACTTTATGTTTACAATATAAAGTGAGGATTTCTGGAAAATAATCCCACTACTAGTTTTTATTTGCCCATCAGACTGGATCTATACTGATTTATCTTGAAACTTCATAAAAATAAAAGAACACACACACACACACACACACACACACACACACACACACACATATATATATATATATATATATATATATATATATATATATATATGTGTGTGTATGTATGTATGTATGTATGTATGTATGTATGTATGTATGTATGTATGTATATATATATGTATATCCTAAAGTCTGTTCCATATGTTGTCCTCTGCCTTTGTCGCCTAGACAAAACGTACCTTTTCAAAAATGCCTGCACTTTGCTAGTTGCATGGTATTTAAATTTGAAACCACGAGGAATTTTTTAAGATGTATTGCAGTTTGCAGGGTCGTTGTCCCCAGGACAAAATTTCATTGATAGGAGATCCCTGCAGAAACTGAGGTCATTAAACTGGGACTTCAGATCTTACAACTTTACATAAAATTATGCTTTTATAAATGTAGGTGGACCCTTATAGCTCATATGTCGCCTTTTTTTTTTTTACCTCAATCTGTTTATTTTTTATTAAGCATGAGGATGTGCAAGAAACCCCCAATAATGAATTATGTTTTGTATTTTATCTCCTCATTTTCTTTAACTAAGAAACTTCCTATTTTTAAAATAATGTTAATGAAGAACGGATTTATAAATAGCTTATATTCATATGAAATAATCCAATATCCTTAATTATAATATGATCATATTTAGTCTGAGATCCCATTCAGTCTAATATCTGACTTGATGAAAAATCTGGAGTTTGATGAGAATATAAAATCTGTGTCAGACGATGGGATTTAGGATTAAATTAAATCTTTAAACTTGGCGAATTGCCCGAAGTAAAGCGTGTTCTTTTTCATAAAAGCTTTCATTAATTATGAGAGTTTTTCCCCTCGATTTTCATTGAACACAAAGGTTGTTGTAGCCTTTAATTATGAAAGGTGAACAGCTATTCACGAGGGATTAAACTGGTAAAATGCTTTTATGCAAAATGAATTGAGAAATGAATTATTAATCAAGATTCCGGCAATGGGTTTGCCATATACTTTCAGTCGTAATTATAATACTTTCGCATATTTATTCCACGAGTAGATATATTCTAGGGCCCATTATATACTGCTCGGCTACCCGTTGTTCTTAGTGTTTGAATTGCTAGTTGTATTTATGATTATTATTATATAGAAACTGCACAATACAGTATTTTCACGGCTTGAAAGGGGAATCACTTCAAGAAGAATTTCATAACAATGTGTATATAAAAAACAAGCACTATCATGTAGCAATGGAATAAGAAAAAATCGTTTCTCTTAATATGCAATGTCCTGATTTTCTCATATACTTTATATTTATAGATGTTATTTTACTTAACCTGAGTGTACATATTTCCTCACATTGTAAAAAATCGGCTGCACTTAACTCAGAACATACAGGATCAATAGAGAGGGAATGTAGAGAATGTTGATGATGTATTATATGGTGCAGAGGATACAATGTTGAGGGCAACTAAAAGTGTTTTCATGATGGAATTGAAGTGTTTGTTAGAAAATGTATATGTTGAAGAGGATATATTGTTGAAGGTAACTAAAAGTGTTTTTATGATGGAAGTGAAGTGTGTGTTAGAAAATGCAGACGGAGAGTGATTATTTTTGTGTAAAAGTTGGTCTGAGACAAGATTTTCTTATGTCTTATGGCTGTTCATTACTTCCATGGATGAAGTGACACAAAAAGTCAAAGAAAGGGCTGTAGTTATAAGCGTAAAGTGTTTTTTTTTATAAGAACATGAGCCATGAACAAGATGTGGAGTTATTGAAAAGCACATATTATTCAGTGTTCATTGGGGACTCCGCAAAAGCTAGTGTTAGTCTGAAATTATTTTCAAGTGGTTAAAAAGGAAATAGTAAATGGGAGAAATGATAAGGTTATGAGGGTGAAAGGAAACCGGGAAAATGGACCGGGGAATATTAACAATATATATGAATGACGGAAGAATGGAAATGCTTTATTCACAGAGAAAGTACAGTAGAGTGTGGTGAAATAGGAGAGGAGGTAATTCGCAAAATTAGTGAAACATGGAAAGAAGCAAGATTAGATCAAGCAAGATCAGCAAGACATATGAACTGTCTGTTGTGGTAAACGTTGGACTAAATGAAAGGATAGTTGAGCTAATTCTCCTTTTACGGAGGCGAAGTGTGGATGCTGAATGTGAATGGAAGAAAACATTTTGAAGGTTTTAGACTGAATGTTTGCGTTATAGATCCCATGTGAGAAGAATTATAAAGAGTGAGAACTGTGACGATAAATCGAAGTGGTAAAGAAAATTAGCTAAGGTGAGGCAAATCGTAAACCACCAAAAATATGATTGACATTATAATTATGTGCTCATGGAAGGCAGACAGAGGAATGAACAGAATGGGGAAACTAACAGTGTGAAAAAAATGGCTTTTGGAATAGGGTTCTGCAGTAAAGAAGAAGAAGAAGAATGAGGAAAGTGTGTTTAATAAAGCTCGGGACAAAGGCGCTCTTATCCGGTTGGGGTTCCGAAGATAAAGATAAAGGGCCGAGAATTACTATCAATATTTTTATACCTAAATCCTACAAAGACTGCTAGATAACGTTCGTAGAGAGCTTTCCATGATGAAATCTAATCTCCATGAAACAAAAACAATCTTCCAGTAAGGCTTCATCAATGGAAATGCGCGTATGGCTTAAATCATCGTTTGAATATAGTATATGAATTTAAAAATATGATAATCTTCCTACCCAAAAGCTTAAACGGCATTTATAGAGAGGGAGCACAAAGCCCTAGAGTACGTTATAAATTTACTAGAGAATATCTCGTCAAGCGAGAAAAAATATAATCACAATAATCCAGTTTGTTTTTGCGAATAAATTGAGATATATCAATTGCAAGGCTTCGGCAATAGAAGTTTGTCGATACGAAGTGCCTCTACATTTGAAACCTCGACGGTCTTATTATAAGCAAGTAGGCTGAGGTTCTGTAAAGTGGTTGTCCCACCAGGGTGAAGGCGTTAGTTTATGATGCAGGTATTTGATGAGCAACAGGAGGGCAAGGACACTTGGAATAAATACAGAGGGAAGAGAGAACTGTTAAACATAGAAATGCAGTGTGAAGACATTTTATCATTATCGCTATAAAAGCTTTTTGACCATTAAATTTCAAAGAAATAATAATAATAATAATAATAATAATAATAATAAATTTTGGAAGAAGACCGCTCATTGAGGCAAACTTCTTTGAAGAGAGTGGCACTCTGTGGCGTTGAGCTTATATTTCGCCTTCTCAATTTGGCGTAGAAGTTTCTTCGTTTCAGCAGGTAAACTATAAAGCAGCTGTCCGAAGTTCATTTGTTATCTCGAAGCTTCGGAAGTCCTTGCTATCGTTGAAAGGGGGTAAATGGCATAAGGGGTACATTCAGAGAACACTTATACCCGAAAGTCGGCCCCCATCTTAGTAGACCCGTTTTTCGGGTATAAATATTCCATGCATGTACACCTGGTGTCATTCTTCCTTGTAGATGGTAGCGAGGACTACCGAACCTTCGGGATAATAAATGAACTGCGGTCAGCTGCTTTATAATTTACCTGCTGAAACGGAGAAACCTGTCCCCAAGTAACCAACTTAGGCAAAACTTTTCCTACTTATGGTGGCTAATATTTACTACCAACATTTAAACATGCATTACCGTAAAAATCTTTGCCAACGATTATTGGAACTGTATATCAAGAGATACATACATAGCCGCTACGGTTTCTGTTTATAGGAGCTGCTACACTAACAACCGCCCCCCCCCAAAAAAAAAAAAAAAATAATAATTCCCAATGTTAATAAAACGAGGTGTCTTAATTACTGTTAAAACTTCAAAGAGATAGGGATTTATTTTTCCGGATTAGCTTAGACTTACTTTTAATCTCGTAATCCCTTTTCAACTCGAAAGGATAGAAATTAATATACCTGACTAGAGCGTGTGATGGGATTATGCTTTCTAACAAAATTAACTCGGATATGGTCATAGAAATATCGCGTATTGATTACTCAGATAGTGACTGATCACTGTAATATATTTTATCTATATCATTTCAGGACTGAATTATCAAACGCATATCAGACCAAGCCTGTTGTAACGATTCCTGTATTGAACAATTCCCGCGACTGAATATGTCAAGTCTTTACTGAAAATGAAATATTTAATTGAAGACAAGAGTGAAGATCGCTACCAATTGTTTTCTTATATGAGACAAGAAAACCAGACTTAAAAAGAAAAGCTTCAGAAGACTCTTATTCAATTTCAAAATGAAGCTCTGTGAAGAGTGCCTTGTCTTTCTACTTTATCACCCAGTACTGAGATTTTATCTCTCTGAAGGAAATAGAAGACCAGGAGCATACCCATACCCATGTTTTGTTTTTCTTTTTTTAAATAAAGATTTAATTGTGATCTGGGCCGCAAGTACAAAAATTCACTCTTTTCATACTGGCCTCTGTTGTAATATCATAGGGTATATTTTACGATGCCAAAGTGGCTTTTCATGAAATGAAACTTTGGTAAGGATATAGTATGCCATTGCAAGCTCTTCCAACTTTGCGACAGTTACTGTATCGCTTATATCGCCGACTGCGGTAGTAGTTCTATTAACTGAAATTGTTCTCCCTTTCTCGTAAAGCGAAATAATACGTACCTCCGGAATGCAATATTTGCCTTGTTATTTATAACCCTCGGCATGTTCCTGTGGTTCGGTATTGTATTACTGACAATGGCATAAATTTCCAATGTACTTCCTTTGATACTGATTTACTAGTAGAAACAAACCCCGTCGTTGAGGGGAAAAGATGAATAGCAATATTCTGATGTGAATGGCGGGAGTTTCTGTGTCATAAATATCTTATTTAGGGTGCTGAAATAAAAGTAGACACTAGGATAACATAATCTTGGAAAGTTTGCAAAGTACGGTAATAACTGCTCTTTATATATATATATATATAAATATATATATATATATATATATATATATATATATATATATATATATATATATATATATATATATATATATATATATTTATATATATATATATATATATATATATATATATATATATTATATATAGATATATATATATATATATATATATATATATATATATTATATATATATATATATATATATATATATATATATATATATATATATGTATATATATATATATTAATCCTATACGCCGTTTAAGCGTAGGTATGACGCCTAGATCCATAAATTATCTTTCTGTTTTTCAGTTTTTATGTCTCATTCATGAGTGCAAACCCACTACAGTCGAATAATTTTTAGGCTACTAATGCAATGCTTATTTCAACAGATTCAGGAAACGGAGGAATGCAAAGAATAGCCCAAAACTTTCCAGCATATATTTATAAAAATTATCTAACAAATTGAGTTAGGTAGAATAGCAACTTCACTGTAAAGCTTGTTGTTACTGATCCTGTCATGTAAAACGACATCGGCACTGATAGTAAAAGCGAGAAGGTATCGATAGTATTATTCAAAAGAGTATCAGTATCAGCACACCAAATGGTTCATGTGTGTTCGTCCTTGTGGGCAAATGTTTATTTTGTGCTCAGGTCTGCGTGGGAATGTGCAAAATCGAACAAAAAAGAATAATAATAATAGTAATAAATAAAATCGGGGCCCTGGTTCTCCATGAAATCGAGAAAAATGTTAGGAAAAAAAAGAAAGGAAAAGTTATTTTTCGATATTAGCAAATGGATTCAGTGAGGTCTCGTTCGGATTTAACTTGTAAAAGTGTCAATGTTAAATTAATAGGATATGCTTTTGGAATTGTTGTTACGAAAAATCGTTTGTAAACTTTGTCATTCAAATGCATTTGATAGTAACACACGTTTGAGGTTATGTTTCAGTCCTAAACGACGCATGCAAATCGTATTTCCTTGATTCGCCTTTGTTAAGACTGTTCTCTATTCTTAAATTTCTCTTTCCTCCGCCCCTTGCTACTGCATGACGACCCAAAACTATTTTTATTTATACCATATTCTTACATAAATACAGTAAACTGGTAATATATTAAAGCTTTATTCTTTCTTTTAGAGTTGATGGAACTTAGATAATGAAAAAACGGAAGACTTGCACTAATATTTTTACTCTCGTATTTTGAGTTATTTATTTGTCTAAAACCTCCAGAAAGTTTAAATATACATGCATGTATATTTATATGTGTGTGTGTATGATTATATGTGTGTGTATATATATATATATATATATATATATATATATATATATATATATATATATATATATATATATATATATATATATATATATATATATATATATATATATATATATATATATTATTATTATTATTATTATGAATATTATCTGTTCGACCTCTCTTCCTTGCTTTAATCGAATACCAAAAATTATCTTTGTTAAAGTAAGAGGGCATACGATGTACGAAGTAGCAAGCGGGCAGTTGTTTTGAACAGATCCCAACCGTCAAAGGGGTAAGAACTTTAGTTCAAAGAGATATAAGAAGGGATCGGTTTTGCTAGGACAAACCTTAGATATGCTGTACCTTAAGCTCAATTTTCTATGACCTTTGTACTGGTGAGCCTTTGACATTTTCCAGAAGATACCCACGTCCAAGCCAAGCCAAGTTGGCTTGTGGGAGGAGCCGAGACCAGTCTCGACCCAAGCCACCCCAAGCTCCAAAAAGAGATTCTCAGAGTAGAGCCCGTCGAAGCAAGACATATTTCCGGGCAGTCCACTTAAGCCGTTTGTCTCGCTGTCCTTTCCAACTTGGGGGAAAGATTGCTATTTCAACGGACCAAGGACTTTTGATGCAATTGATCACTGCATTATCTCTCCCAGCAGTAAGTCGGATTTTGACAATTACTCTCAGTTCTCTTTCCCCTCGACTGCAACTCTCATTTTTTCGTGTTTCAATTTTTCCTCTCTTAAACAGACACTGACTAAGAATCCTAGTAAAACATATCCCATTTATGAAGTTATCTATCCAGTACAATTATTGTTATCTACTGAGGTCACATAATTTATCCTCCATGGCGTTAAACGTATTATTTTTGAACTGAGAATCATCCCCTTGTGATTAGTAATGACAGGTGAGAGTTTCTGCAATACGAGATTGTTATCTGGATACGTCTTTTCCAGAGTTAAGTACGCCTTGTGCCTGCACAACATCCTCTCTCTGGGAGAAGAGTCTGCCTCATTAGTATCAAGAATCCTTAATTCGATCTTGCAGTAAATTCTTGATACAGCGTCTGAGAAGCATATTAACTGTTGCGTTCAGTCTGCGTAGCATTGAAGTTTGTCCGAATTCGGACCATTACTCTGGGCTGCTGTTAGCTCTTGTAAATAATCCATTCACTTTGTTTAATTTACTTGTTTTTTACTGAAACTAGTTTCCAGTAAGTTTGCTGAATTCATTCCTGTGGTTATGAATAAACCGCTGTTCTTTGTTGACTGGCGACCTGAACTATTCACTATCTGTCCTTTAGAGTTAAGTTTATCTTTAATTGATAGAATTACGTGGGTCATAGGTAAAGCAAGGCAGTATAAATCAAAGTAAATAATGATTAAACTCATCAGCCGAAGGACCCACGTAACAATATGCATATATCATCTAAAACTGGTTAAGAAGATATTAGAAACTACATTTGCTTCTTTTTCTTTCTCTAGTAGCTTTAATGAGTACTATTAAAAAGGTTATAGCAATTCATGGTTAAAGTGCAAAAAAATGAATTTCCATAAGATGAGCCATCCGACTATAGCTGCCTCGCACTATTTGCCAAATGCAATTTCTGTGACGATCACGGCACCGGGAAATATATCCTCGAAATAGCGACCGTCAGCGATCCACTCACGCGAGATCACCTCGATTGCGAGATACCCACATTCCTTGAGAACTAATTCCGACTTTGCCTAAAACTTCCAGGACGAATGACGGAGAAATCTTCAGATTCTGCTCGTTAATTTCGGATTTGCGCCAGTCTTGAGACGGTAGGATAACGTGCTGAGAAATAAGACAAAGCCTACTGAATAATGTAAGGATAAAAGTATGGAAGTCGTTGGAAAAATAGATACATACATAGTGGATAAACAGATTTTTGCAATTTGTTCTCTTAAGGCAAAAGCTATGCTGATCTTAATCTGGATACTGCAGAGGCGATGGATGTTCGTGCCTTTCTCAACCTCATCCCAAGAACTAATTGAAAGTAATCATAAATAAAGTTTATTCTTTGTTCCTGTTGTATATATCATTACAGTATTTTATTTGGAGTCAAATAAGAAAATGTAATCTAACTGAGTCCCTTTTCCCTCATCACTTTGTAAAAGTAAGTGTTGGACAGTAAAGTTTAACATTTATCAACGAAAATTTATTTGCAAATGAGAAAAAAATAAGATAAAACTGTTTAATAATGTTGGCCTGTAGAAAGAAATACACGCATTGTTATCCGTGGTTGTTACTGACTGACTCCCTTGACTTGAAATGGTATGTTAGTCTTTTCAAATTCGTTTACCTACTTGGGTGAGATGAAGTTGAAAACAAAAAAAAAGTGAATTTGAATATTGCTTAGTTTGCATTGTTTTTGAAGTAACGATTAGGTGAGAAAATTTTTATCAACGTGGGTCGGACGAGAACAAAAAAACCTTAAAATTGTGAGATACGTACTCTACCACTGACCGTCATACACGGAAGCGCACATACACACACACACACACACACATATATATATATATATATATATATATATATATATATATATATATATATATATATATATATATATTATACCATATGTATTTATGGCAGCTGGTTCATACAAATGTTTGGAACTTTGAGTAGTAAAGTCATATCAGAGGGAAATTTTTAGGTTTGTTATTTATTCATTTATTTTTATAATTAATATTATTATTGCTGTCTTCGCACGTCTTTTAATGTAAATGTATTCAATCAAATGTATACTGTACTATGTGCCTGATTATATGTCTGTGCATCTCTCTCTCTCTCTCTCTCTCTCTCTCTCTCTCTCTCTCTCTCTCTCTCTCTCTCTCTCTCTCTCTATAAGAGGGACATGTATCCTCCTGCATGGATTTTACAAATAAAAGAAGTTTGCCTTTCATCAAAGTGTTGGATATTCTCAAAAACTTATACAAAAGAAATCGGCCAGTGATATATAATGGTTCAAGAACACTGAAGCATTGCTTTTACTCAAAGTATGAAAAATTTAACGAAACATGCGACTTATTTTTATGACTTAGAAATGGAAACAGACAAGGCTACTCAGAACAAGATATGTCTTGAAAGAACGGATTTGATTCCTCAGGTGAGGATAGATCTGGTTACTAAAAAGAGGAAGCCCAATGATTCTGGAAATGCTGGAGAAGACAGGAATTTCCTCATTTTGGATGTGAATGGTAAAATTACCGATGAAAAGATCAACTTCTGAGTGTCTGTCGGCCTCGAAGTGTTCGCGAATCTGTGATGTCTGACATACACTTCAAGGATAAGAAAATGGAGGAGGTATGTTATTAAGAAATTACTTAGAGCTAGAAGAAAAAACTATGCAAAGTGAACAAATACTGCGATATCATGGCGATGCCATGGCCAACTCACGATGGAAGAAATAGCAGGGTATTTTATAAGGCAATAAAACAATTTTGGGGGGGTCCTAGCGCGATTCATTTTGGGGGGTCCTAGCGCTATTCGGGTCATGTCAGTCTTTTATCTGTAGTTATT
>JANJGK010000005.1:69098756-69113756 GCA_039081455.1 Macrobrachium rosenbergii | reverse complement strand
CTTTATATCTACTTAAATCGTCGCCTCTACCTCGATAGAAGCTGAAATAATAAAAAAAAAAAAAACCGACCGGTGAACTTGACAGCTAATGAACGCAGCTATAAAGCTGTTGGGAGATTAATAAAACCTTAAGGTAGTAAATGCTGCAGAAGACGCTAAGCCTTCGTAACATCTTATGGTATAATGATGATGGTGTTGATTTTAATAATAACAGGGGAAAATTTGATTTAGCTTTGACTTAAATCCGTTAACAAGTTTTTTTTTTTTTACAGATGCAATGTTTTCCCCTTTACTCATAACATCAATTAAAAAAAAATTAAGAGACGACAAAGCCGTTGAAGACTTCGCCGCCGCTGGTAATCGTTATATTGCCGGTGATCATGAAAGCATTTTAACTGAGTGAAATGGTGTGACAAAGCTAAACCAAAATATTAAGTTATTCTTCCCTTCTGGTTTACGTTACTGCCAGCTTTTGATGTACCTTTTCTTACACATTTCCTTGAATTCCTAAACTTACAAAAAGGAGGTGGGAAGGACTACATATTAGCCTTACTCCTTGCTCTAACTTTCCCCTCTTTACTGGCTGAGTCGGTTGAGCTTCGGACTGCCACCCGATGGGCCGGAGTTCAATTCCCCCGGCCGGCTGATGAAGAGTTAGAGGAATTTATTTCTGGTGATAGAAATTAATTTCTCGCTATAATGTGGTTCGGATTCCACAAAAAGCTGTAGGTCCCGTTGCTAAGTAACCAATTGGTTCTTAGCCACGTAAAATAAGTCTAATCCTTCGGGCCAGCCCTAGGAGAGCTGTTAATCAGCTCAGTGGTCTGGTAAAACTAAGGTATACTTTTTTTTCCCCTCCTTACATCTATAATGATGTACTTTGCCACGCAGTCAGAAAATTGACTTCCTTCTTTCTCTTTTGATCCGCTACTAATCTCCTGTTTAACAAAGGAAGGCAACTCTGTACATATAAAAAAATAATATTAGTGCTGAATTACACAAGTTTGAACGAAAGTGATAATATTCCGCTTTTTCCTCCGTCCCTTAGGTCTGTTGACAAATTGCTGAAATCATCATGTGTCTTTAGTGTTATCCCTTCTCGTTTTTGTTATTTTCAAATGTGAGCAATCCATTCCATTTAGAGAAACATAAATATACTTGTTCATTTATTCTGAGTTCATGTCTTTTAATCTATTGATTATTATCATTACTGTTATTGCTATGGTTGGTGTAGTTTTCTCGAGCTGAGAATTATCAGTGATAGGTAAATTATGTTTAGAAAAATAAGCCCTCTTATACCTGGTATGATTAATTAGGCGATACCCCCATAAGAGGCCACTTCACAACTTAACAACTTGATAACTGTATCTTAGTCCAATACATTTCTTATGAAAGGAATATTAATTCATTTGTTTTCGTCAGAGGTGGAGCATACTTAGTATGATGGTTGTTTGTTGGTACATATTTAAAATGTTGGTTGTTTGTTGGTACATACTTAGAATGATAGTTGTTTGTTGGCGATCACTTAATGGTTTACATTGGTCTGGAAGGAGCCTTAATGATGAGTAAGAATGTCGTTCACTGTGCTCTATGTATTTGCTGTTAATTTGTGCATTCCCTTTATTTCTTTTTCCCGAGAAGGAATACGTTTAATATCCCTTCCTATAAATAGATCTAAGCGAGACTAAATGATAAAGAATATCATGAACTATCTTTAAACTGAAGAGTAGGATGGAAGCTTCATCGTATACTTTATTATTGTCTTGATGGAATCCTTTTGCGAAATTTGTGTTATCTAAGATTTCTTAGTCATTATTCTCATTTTGATTGCTAAAGTCCCCTATCAGGTTTTTATATCTGTTGTGTGCGATGTTTAACCGTTACATTAAGTGCAATTTGGATTTTCCTTCTCTAGATTGATGAGAAATAATTCGTTTCATCGACAACCCAGCCCCAAATTCTCGGTCTCGTTCTCTTCCCTCTCTTCCCGCTTTTAGTCCTTTTTTTCATTTTTGTTGAGTTTCCTATTTTTATTGACGTCTGTTGACAATTAAACTCAATTAAATGAATAAGAATTCTACTTTGAAGGTTCCTGAATCCTGTTGATAATTTTTCCTTTGATACTTTCTAGATTTTTTTTTCATTTTTGTTGAGTTTCCTATTTTTATTGACCTCTATTGCCAATTAAACTCAATTAAATGAATAAGAATTCTACTGTGAAGGTTCCTGAATCCTGTTGATAATTTTTCCTTTCATACTTTCTAGATTTTTTTTCATTTTTGTTGAGTTTCCTATTTTTATTGACGTCTGTTGACAATTAAACTCAATTAAATGAATAAGAATTCTACTTTGAAGGTTCCTGAATCCTGTTGATAATTTTTCCTTTGATACTTTCTAGATTTTTTTTTCATTTTTGTTGAGTTTCCTATTTTTATTGACGTCTATTGCCAATTAAACTCAATTAAATGAATAAGAATTCTACTGTGAAGGTTACTGAATCCTGTTGATAATTTTACCTTTGATACGTTCTAGCTTCTTTATAGGGTGCTGTAATGTGATTCGAGTTTCACATTTATAGATTTAAACTGAGACTAAAGTGAAAAGGATGCGTTATGACAAGGAAGTTTTAGATAATTCCTCGAACTTCTCAGTTTTCTACAACTGTACTGGTACTCAGGAGTGTTTATGTGTGCATATACATAAACATATTATTGTCGTGCGTAGATATACATGTATCATCTCTTTTTTTATCTTAAATATGCTCAGTAAAAGCAAAAAAAGTAATTGATATTCCTTCCCCCGACCTCTACTCACCCATCCTCTCGTTACAGGGCCATCAAATCCTTAAATCGTTAAGAGTAATTTAATACCTTTATGGAATGAAAAAACACCGATGGAATAATTCATACGGAACACGATCTTACTGTTCTCCACACACAGGATTCACCTTTATATTATATAAACAACAAAACCACTCCTCACACCGTCAAACATATTGTCCCTAATTAGAAACAAATACTCAATAATTCACGTAGAGTTCGAAGACCTGCCAGGACAAAGGATGAGGAGAAAATATTGAGTTACGGGGAATTTAGTCTCATACTGCTGCTATTACAGAAGAATTATTTCATGGTGTGTTAGCTTTCAATTATAGATGTGGAATATGAAAGTTTGCTATTACTCTTAATTTGAAAGAGTAAACAAAAATTATATAATCGATTTGAAGCGATAGATTATCGACGCTGAGGGACTTTGCTGTTGGGGTTCCCTTCAGTCAGGTAAAGAATATGGCGTTGCTTCATGGACTTTCATGCACAAAGGAAACAGGATAAAGGTGTGGAGGATTCCAGAAAAAGGATGTTCAATTATGGAATGATTACGTAAGAGAGTGAGTATTTTGTTATGCACAGTATTGGACTGTGGTAGTTCTCACTGTCCCCAAATCTCCGAAGTTTCCGAGTTATCGTCAAAGGGGCTGCTTTGCCGTTTTCTACACCCTCTTCCTGTCTTTCGATTTACTCAATTATTTTATTATAATAATAATGAATTAAACATTTCAGAAATCACTAACAAAATGTAGAATATAAAAAACAGTTTTTTAATTGTGGCGTAATAATTTCACTTACGAAATCGACTGTTTTTATTTTTATTATGAGAAAGAAAACTAGTTGTCTTAGTCTGGAAAAAATCCATCGTATAACAGAATCACAGAGTTCTGCCACGGTTCAGAAGAACACTCTTTGATTCCTCTGAAATATGTTATTCTGTATTGAATACTGCTGTCAGTTGTTTCAAGTCTAACTTATTGAAAGAGTCCTATAACCAGAAACTATTCAGATAAACTGAAACAAAGAAATCTTCCAATATATATTTTCCTTTGCTTAATTAGCTATAGCAGTTTTGTAAATCTATAATCACATTAGAGCGCGAGCACCGCAGCGGTCCACACTCTCCATTTAATTCATAACAAATTAACTGATAATTCTTGTGGAATTAACTCACCGTACATTAATCCACGACCATCTTCCTCATTATGGATGTGTATTGTCCCTAACAAATAACGAATTTCTTCCATATTCATTTATTTTGTATTTTAAAATAGTTTTCAAAATTCCTATAATGAAACTTGTTACACTGAAGAACACACCCTGCAATGCGCTGAAATTCCTTATGATGCATTTCTGCAAAAATGATTCTGAATTTCAAAACAATGTTTGCAACTGGATGTCAGTGAATGCCAGAGTGAATTTCATCGTTTAGTGAATATAATATAATCTTAGTGTTACTCAAATAATTCGCAGGACTTCCAAGACTGCATATGTTATAGCTTTGATAACAACGTTTATTTTTCATAAAAAGATAAAAGCGGTTGATTTCGTATTTCGAGAATTTCCCAGGGTTGAACGGTTGAGGATTAGAGGATATACATTTTTCATATTTGGATTTCGCAAAAACATGAAGTGTTCTACTTTTTAATGCCATTTTCGACAACTGGGTATTAGCCGCTTTTAATTAGTAATTATGAAAATGATGAAAATTATTGATGAACGGAAAAAATAATTGCATCAATTTCCTGTCTTAAATTTCTAGCCATATAATTATTTAATCCAAGAGGTCACTCTGCCACTAGAATGATCTGTCTGCATTTCCTGCTGATCTCTACGATACAATACTGTTGCCTTGTTCTACGAAGGACTTGAGAACGAGAGTTTTTTATATAAATAAATTCCTTCAGCCTTGATGGAGGTATGCTGTCTGGTAGCGCTCCGTGTTTTCGAAATTGTGTAACTGACAATTCGAAGTAGTTATTGTTTACTTTCGTGTGAAAGTTAATGGGTACTGGAAGTAATTTTTAATACTAGTTAAAAAGTACTTTTGTGCTTTCCAGTTGGAGGTTTGTGCCTCGTAAATTCTGAATTGTAGAATGCATATTAGTCACGTTTCCTGCATAAAACCGGAAGCTCTGTGATTTAGTTTTGTGAGTATGTGGATGATAGGATGATTGCGTTGTGCGCGTTAAAAATGACCGAATTAATTATTAGTTTTTTTTTTATGTCTCGAAATGTGCACTGAAGGTGTTTTTCTTCTAACTGATCATGATAGTAGGGACTGTTCATATTTTTTCTCGGAAAAATTGGTGCCATTTACATATCATCGGTCAGGTACAAATGTTATCTAAATTGTACATTATGACAAATTGACTTTAAGGCCGATCATGTAGATACTTCGTATATATTTTCGTGGTGTTAATCAAATTTGGGGAAACCTGCTTTTGAGAATAACCTATCCCAAATGTATACTTTGACAGTCAGTTTATGTGTATGTAACAAGGTGTCTATGAAGACTATATTCATTTTTCTATAACTTAGTAGTGTAGTCACTCGTACTACTCTCTCCTCTGAGTTCTCTCCTTATCCAAAAAAATGATAACCGAAGCAAGACCATAACTACCTGATCTGCAGTGTAAATGACGCTGGCCAACTAGTTCTAGTTTTTTATTAATAAATTTGCGGTGTCTATTACTGTCACATTCTTTTTCCGCACCAGTTACCAGCTATTAGCCTAAGGGGCCATGGAGCCAAGTAGGATTGGACCGACCATGTTCGGACCTTGACATGACTGGGACTCCTAATACTATTGACTGGCGGCCCTTGACTGGAAATGGAAAAGAAATTCATTTAGGGTGTTGTGTATCTATTAGTTTTTCTTCTTTTATGAAGGTCAAAACAGATTTAAGATGTTCTGCTTGTCTTGATAACGGCATTATTCGTGTCTGTGTTTCTTACGTGAGGTGAATAGTTTGTCCATCTTACTGAGCCTATGACAATGATTATTACGGGTATTACTATAACCTTCGCCTGGGAAAATGTAGTGCCTCCCATACTTAATGTAGAGTTTTTTCTTTCCATTATTAAACAACAAAGACTCACAAGACAAGATTAGTTGAAATGGTTACGCTCTTATAAAACTGATTGCTCATATGTCTTTGTGTGCATATATCATGTATATGTGTTAACACCAATAATGCGTAAGGCTGGGAGAACAGTAGGGTGAAAGAAACGTATATTATCGAAGCAGAAAATTTTACTGACATCTTTAATATTAAGCTTGATTTATGCAACTAATTCTTCGTCCCTCTGGTTTGAGGTTATTAGGGATGAATCCAATAATAAAGATCCCCATTTTTTTTTTTTAAATAAATGAGATATGGTAAGTTTATAACCTCAGGGAACATAAAATTACAAAAACATTGCTTCACGCGGCAGAACGCCTAACATTCCAATTTATCTTGATCCACACGTCCTCCTTTTTGGTTATTTAAGTGTCATTCCGAAGTGTCTGTGATTTATGGTACATAAAAAAAAGGGGGTATTTCCTCCAGAGCTTTTTTGCACAGTCGACTTCCTTAGAAAATCGAGGCAGGATTCGGGGATGCTGGGTAAGAGGTTTGGAGATTTAGCTCTTGTATTAAAGGAAAGACTCAATTAGAGTAGAGAGAGAGAGAGAGAGAGAGAGAGAGAGAGAGAGAGAGAGAGAGAGAGAGAGAGAGAGAGAGAGAAACGGTAAAGATGGTGCCGGGAGAGTGGGGGAGAGGTTGTGGCGTTTCTAGCCAAGACTTGCATGAATGCTTTTCCATTTAGTGTTTGTGATATCCATGAATGTTTCCTGCTGTCACTTTCTCCCGACGTTTTTGTTTCGCATTTCCTGATAAATTTCGAAAATCTCTTGGCTATAAAGAATGAATTTACATCTTTGTCCTTCTGATTTGTATGTAATTTTTTTTTATGTACGACATGCTTACGCAGTGCATAATGTGGCTGAATAAACTAGATCTCGTGACTTACATTTCAAGCGACGAAATGTATGATAATTTTTTATTTTGATTGTCACTTTTCAGCACCCAGTTAATTTGATCGACTGAAGTGCTATCGTTCTGTGTAATCATCCGATAGTTGCTGGAAAGAATTTAATGATATAAGATAGCCAACTGACTTTATGTTACTACAAGGTAAACTATTTCCAAGGACGGGTGTCATAATGTTTACGACATACGTTTTTACGATGTAGATGACTGAGGCGAACTTAGCACGCATTAAATTTATATCTTGCTGTACAATATGAAGTTTTCAAGTTACTTAACATTAAAATTTGTGTGACTTTGTTTGGAAACAAAGAAAAAGATAATTGAACAGGAGTATGCGTAATTATCAATATCTCAAGATTTATTTATAATGTCCAGAATGTAATTCTCTTCCATAAACCAGCTGGAGAGGCCGTGTAATTCTTATTTTTTTCATACACTTATTTAGCTTGTTTTTTTTTTTTGTCAGTCTTGGTCAAATTTTGTAACTCAGTTTTCGACCCGTTCCCTTTGTCCGAAGGACTTGAAATTCTGCATGGTTACTCAATCCTGGTGACAATACAACCTTACATGAACAGTAGATCAGCAGTGACCTCTGGTGACCCTACAGTGACCTCTCCCAGTATCTCAGGATTTGTATAAAGTGAATAACTCTTCGGATTTTTCATATCTTCTTTGACTCAATAGGATATTACAGAACAGTGGTTCTCAACTAGGGGGGAATTTCAGAGTTTAAGAGTGCATATTATTTGAAATGCACCGTTTGAGGCAGACAGTTTTGGAAAAGGGGGGTGGGGGGGGGAAATGACATTCTGACACACGATGGAAGGGTGCATGGGCCAAATAAATGTTGAGAACCACTGTTATAGGATATCACGTTCAATTTCGTTAGCTACAATCATAAATCGGTTACAATTTCTGTTAAGACTAAAAAGTATAAAATAGAAAGAAAAAATTTAAACACGCTTTTATTAAAATGTACTGAAAAGTAAAAAATAATTTTTTAAGACACACCAGGATTATCTTACAGTTAATCATGTCTACAAAAATAAAAGCGTGGTCACCAAAATGGAAGGAAATACTACAAGAAATATTTTTTTTTCATGTAGCAGTTCCTTCCATGTTTGGCGCCCACGCTTGTATTTTTGTAGGCATGATCAGTTGTAAGAAAATCCTGGTGTGCCTCAAAAATTTATTTTTTCTTTTTAGTTCATTTTAATAAAAGCGTGTTTTAATTTTTTTTTTTTATTTTGAAACGTGTTGGTTTGATTTAACAGAGCTATCTTTCTATTTGAATGTTAACTCATCACAAATTGCAGCAATAAGGTATAAACGATTCACCAGCTATTACAGGTTTGGTGACACATTTTGAATAATTAACTGTTTAGAGCACATACGCATTCCTTTCCTCATATTAAAATCCAAACCGTATTTCATTTGATGTACTATAGATAAAAATGATTACTCTTTGATGAGTCTGCTCTGCATATTTAATGGAACCTAATGTGTGGAATAGATGATTATTTAATGCGTGCGACGGATATAGCTGTTGCTTTTCACAAGCTATGATGACATTCATGGAATTAGTATAACATATTTTCACCACAATTATGTTTTGAATTTTTATATTGAAAAATTTTCCCATTAATTTTAACTAATTGAGGGAATTAATTTTTCGTTAAATGTGTTACGTAAATTGAAATCCAATTCACTCATTAAAACTTTGAGTTTGCAAAACGTCATGTTGATCAGGTAGTAACAAATCGAGTTTTCAAAATCATTCTTCTTGAGAAACCACTTTGGCTTGCTTATCCGAAACAAAATTCATGAAATTTGCATCATAAAATAAGTCTACTTTAGTTTGACCGCATGTAAACTATCTGTACTAAATTGTGCCCTAGAAAAGAAAGTAATTTCGTTAAGTTGTTTCCCTGAAGTTTAGTATCCGTACCTTACGTGCAAACAAAGTGAGATAAGTAACAGAAATACAGTATTATAAGGGAAGAACAGCATAGCTTTAAGCAAGGAACAGGAAGTAGGATGAACAGTGTCTATCATAAAAACAAGTAAAAAATGCAATCGAGTTTTCTGTATATCGTATAATCAAGGCCACCGAAAATAGAGCAATCTTTCGGTTTTTCGGTATAATGCTGTTTGAGCCGCGGCCCATGAAACTTTAACCAGGTTCGGTTGTGGTCTGGCCTATATCCTTGCCATACGCACGATTATGGCTAACTTTAAACTTAAATAAAATAAAAAAAAAAAACTACTGAGGCTAGAGGGTTGCAAATTTGTATGTTTGATGATTGGAGGGTGGATGATCAACATACCAATTTGCAGCCCTCTAGCCTCAGTAGTTTGTAAGATCTGAGGGCGAACAAAAAAAAATATAAGCGCGGACGGACAGACAAAGCTGACACAATAGTTTTCTTTTCATAAAAACAAAAAGCAGAGAAAGAAGGATGGAAATGTCGGAAAACTCTACATAACCAACACAGAACAAGAGAATACTAAACCTTTATGAAAAGGGCGTTAATAATGTATAATATTGAGAGGAAATCGTTGAGAGTAATTAGGATTTTTTTATGACAGAAATCTTGTATGTGTATTTAGCTAAAAGAGATATTGGTTTGGTGTAATATTCATTCTTAGGCGTGTTTACTTAATCCCTTGAGTTGGTCAGTATTTCTGTAATTGAAATAAGGAAGTATTTTACGAAGAGGCCAGATGTGAGGCAAATGAGTAGCAGAAGTGGGTGTCAGCAATGGGGAGAAGTTGCTGAAAGTTATAACATTATTTAAAAATATTCATAAAAAGTCAAGCCTGAAAGTGATAATTAAAACGGACCACAAGAAAATGAAGAAATGAAAGGCATTATGAATAGTGAGACCAAGGATGTGATTAATTTGTATAAGTAACTGGAGTAAATGTGATAGATTATTGTAGGGTAGAAATGAGGTAAGTCACAAGATGGGTAAAGCCAAAAAACCGAAGACGTGTGCATGCTGAATATGGTTAATAGGAAAGTAGATGGAACTGTGTGTAGAATGCAAAGAAGGGTAATCTAGTGAGGTACGCAAAGGGAAGAATAATAGGTTGTTGAAAATGTATATAAGGCAGGCGTTTGGAAGGAGGGAGAGAAGAAATCCCATAAAAGTGCTGAGCGAATGTGATAGCAGCGTGGAAACAAATATCATGGCATTGGTTCCTTTCCTCAGACAATCGGTCTTTGAAAAACTCACTCCAATAGGACAACAGTTCGCTGTGGTGGGACAAACGACCTCCTGAGATACGTAGATAATGGTAGATGAGCAATCGTGATACATCTGGACTTTACTACTCAAGTTTATTATTTTCTTCATAATTATTGATCGATACCATTTTCTTCATATAAAGTTTACAATTTTACAAATATACTTAATGTTCACTAACAAATTTTCCTCTATTTAGTTTTTTTACTTAAGAAGGAAATGGTTGTCTCACCCTCACTGTTAGGTTAGATTCTGATGCACACACACATACACACTGTACATAACTATAGCGACGTAGGGGAGTAAATTGAAGATTTGGAGGGCAGTCGAATTTTGAGGGGTCATAGCTGAGTTTTGAGAAGGGAAAGATGGCAACAAAGCTAAATTCATAGATTATATATATATATATATATATATATATATATATATATATATATATAATTTATATATACTTTATATGTGTATGTATGTATATATATACACATATCTATATATGTATATATATATATATATATATATATATATATATACATATATAGATATGTGTATATATATACATACATACACATATAAAGTATATATAAATTATATATATATATATATATATATATATAATTTATATATACTTTATATGTGTATGTATGTATATATATACACATATCTATATATGTATATATATATATATATATATATATATATATATATATATATATATATATATATATATATATATATATATATATATATATATATATATATCTCAGAGGGACAGAGGATCCCTCCTTAATAAAGCATGAGGAGCTTCATCGCTCTTATAATTATATATATATATATATATATATATATATATATATATATATATATATATATATATATCTCAGAGGGACAGAGGATCCCTCCTTAATAAAGCATGAGGAGCTTCATCGCTCTTATAATTATATATATATATATATATATATATATATATATATATATATATATATATATATGTTTATATATTATAAGAGCGATTAAGCTCCTCACACTTTACTGGGAAGGAATCCTCTGTCTCTGTCTCTCGTGGAAATGAGTAATCGAATCAAAGTCTTGAGAATTTCAGCAAAAATTCTTAGTTTTCTTTCATAAAATAACGTGGGCAATTCAATAAAACAATCGAAAATAATATGAAAACGAGAATAATCCGCACCAAAACTTAAAAAAAAGGTACTTGCAAGATGTTACAATCAAAAAGACTAGAAAATGGCAGACTATTGCTCCTCTAAGCCACACTTCCTTAAAGCGAGAAAATCCAGTTTCTTTGTATAGTAGAATATTGAATTCCACTCGCCCTTTGCCACTCCCTTTGAAATAAGGGCAACTCCAGGCAAAAAGTTTATTGAGTCTCTCAACCATAATCATATTCTTGCCATAACAGTAACATAACGCTGAATGTCGAAGGGAAGGAAACGGCTTGTTTTAAGGAATATTTTTTATATTTTTTTTTGCAAAACTCAGTTGAGATATTTTTTATACTAATGTATATATTTTCCTTCATTCAGTATCCTGTATTTCAGAAATATTTCATTTTTTCTCTGCATTTGATTTCTAGTACATTTACATAATGGTTTCATACGTTCAAAACACAACGACAAAAATCTCTCGGATTTAATAATTGCCAGTCCTCCAGTGTTAGTGGCTGTTTTGTATTCCATGAACGGCTTAATACTCTGCCCAAACACGATTATTGCTTTATTCCATTTCCATGTTCATCCGTTCACCTGTTTCCAGAGCCTTTGATAACATCCTCCAGTCTTCCATCTATATTTTTGCTGAGGGAGCTTCAAACACTATCTTCGTTCGGCTGCTCGACCAATCAAAGGAGAAACCAACTTGTTTTCAAATAACGTTTATTTATGTGTTAATTTATTAGTTTATTAAGTAAAGCAGAAAACCAAGGTTATAATCACTCTTAGTGCACTCTGTCATCTTAAGTTTTCTGTCTTTTAACCCGGTGTTTTAAAGTGGACAGACTATTGTATCGCTGGGGTTAGGCATCAATTATTTTCCCCTATCTTTTTTTTTCCTCCCTCTGGTTGTTCTTGCGTGAGGAAGTTGGGCTGCACTTCTATTTAGCCATTCATATATATATATATATATATATATATATATATATATATATATTATATATATATATTATATTATAGGTATAGATAGAGATAGATAGACAGTATTGTTATGTTAGGAGTGTTGGATATAGTACCTTCTTTAGGTATTTTCTGGTAACTTTTGCTTCTTACACCAAGGGTTTAGCTGAGGCTGCAGTGATATGTTATTATTTTTGTTTTTAACTCGGTTGAGGATTTAAATATTTATTTAACCAGATTTTTCTGTTTACTCTCCTTTTTGGTGTCTTAATGAGCAATGTCACAAAAGAAATGGTTGAAACAAAAATGTAATAGCTTATATGACAAAGCTTTGCCTTTTGTATTTTTTTAATTCAGTACCTCAATCATTTCATTTGCTTAGAGCAATTTGTCTACGATTATGAATGATGTCAGTAAATAGTTTTGTATTAGAAAATGATAACACATATGTATAAATGACGTGCATATTTATTTTATTCTGATTTCTGTTGCTGTTCCTAATTTTCAGATGAAATTACATCTGTAGTTGGAAGAAAGAATTCGAAATTTGTTACATACTGGATCAACTCTACATGAAAATTGTAAAGCACCAACCATGGCATCACCCCTAAATGACTAAAATGACGCCGTGAATCATAAGAAACTGAATACATTGCTTTCTCTTTTTTGCAGTTGAAATTAATTCACTCAGATCCATAGATTTTCCCCAACTAAATCTACGATGTGAAAGTATCTTGTCTGTGTTAATAATTCTAAAATGTTTTCAAAGCCTTTTAAGCATCATTTTTAGCGAGAGAGAGAGAGAGAGAGAGAGAGAGAGAGAGAGATAGAGAGAGATAAGGATGGATGGTGCCTTAATCTGTGGTCAGGTTGTTAACCAGCCTTCAGAGATCATAAGGCTTCAAGTCCTTTACGGGTAGCGGTAATCAGCAGCTTTGTTCTTGTATAAAAATATTGACCAATAGTCAAGAAGAGAGGGAAAGAGACTGCTGGTATAAAGATTATACGCAAACTTTCTTATTCCAATAATCAAACGAAATGAGAGTTTTCGTGTGAAGAAATGGTGGATTTCCTAAAAATGCGCACATATATAAAATTGGTCATAAAAATAGATCAGGAAAGTAATCATCCAAGGATTTATTGTAGGACTGAAACTGCAGATTCCTCTACTGTGACAAAGTACTGCAATTTTTCCACCACAACCTTATTCATAAAGAAATATAGATATTGCAAAGAAAAATTTACATATTTAGTTATAAAGCTTTTATATAAGGGAAGTCTGTTTCATTTTGTCTTTTAAGTAAACACATCTTTGTTATGTGTGTGTTGTGTATGTATATATATATATTATATATATATATATTATATATATATATATACTATATATATTATTATTATAATATATATATATATATATAATATATATATTATATATAATATATATAATATATATGTTGCCCAGTCGAGAGGAATTTCATTGCTTGCCTTTTACTACAAAGTCTAGACTCAAATCTATTGGTAGCATCGATAGTGACCGCATCAAAAGGCTACTAGTATGTGCATATTTGTACTTACCCTGCATTCTCTCTCTCTCTCTCTCTCTCTCTCTCTCTCTCTCTCTCTCTCTCTCTCAGATCTACAGCAAAACAAGCTTTGCCCAAATAATTTATTTGACAAAATCTAACATAACTAGATTGCAAGAAATAGGAGATGAAATAAAATGGAATATTAAAGTTCCCAAAAGATCAATCATATTACAATCTGTCATATTTTAACTAATTAATGTCTTTACACTGTAACTTGCAATAGGTAAAAATAAGTCAAAGTCCAGTACATTCCCAATAAGTACATCTTCAACCTCTTTCTCAGCAAAACATCTGAAGAAGTCAAACAAATCCGTTATTAACCAAATGCATAAAAATAAAGATATGGGAATTCCTCCCATGTTACTTATAAAGTGCGCACAATACAAATAATGCTGGAAAAAAGGACAATATTTAAATGAAAAAAAGCAATCTACAGTTTGGGAAATTAAATGTGGTTTCCTACCTCCAAACAGCAATGTTCTCAGTCTTAGTCGATAAATGCCAAACCACAAAGTCGTCACTGAAGACTTTTAATAATGTTCGAATGATCCTTTTTTCCATAACTAATCCCTATGACACCCTAGGATTCCACCCAAAAGAAACACACATACACATGTTTCCACTGGAACTTGGACATTTCGGCAAGCGCACTCATGAAGTCATGTGACAAGTTCCCACGTCTTGAGGATACCCGATGTAACAATTTTACTTAATTAGGAATGCGTTAGATAACAGCTAAACATCCTCTCAAGGATTTTGGGAGAGTTTGCCGCCACACTTGTTAATTAAACATTTACTGTGTAATGTAATTCATAACATACTTGTGACCTATAAGCTTTTCAGATGCTCAGCCACCCAAAGAAGTGCTGGCCCCCAGCACTAGGGAAATAGCAATTATTAATTTCAAGATTAGTGAACCAGATGGACAACCACACCCCTGGAGACTGATCTTCAGGTGAGGGTTTACTCACAATGTTTATTTTGCAAGACAAATACCCCACTTCACGAAGAGTATGATGACAAAGGCCCCGATCACTGATAAAATAGCAATGAGGAGGTACTGATTCGGCACAAGGAAAGGTTCGTCTTCCAGCATTGGAGGAAGTGGTGGAATTGTGGCAATCACTTCCCTTACAGGTGGCACTGAAACAACTTGGTGTTCCCCATGAAGATGCCAC
>JANJGK010000005.1:69088756-69093756 GCA_039081455.1 Macrobrachium rosenbergii | reverse complement strand
ATAACACCACTTATTGGCTACTACTCTATTTCTCTTCCTTAAAATTACAAATAGAATAGGCATAGGCAGAGTTAATAATGACGTAATAAGCACACAGTGATAAAAACATAACAGTTTAACTCGCCGACTGGGTGACAGTTCGCCAGATAACAAAAGTGGATATTTTTGGACCCAAAGCACCTGATCAAACACAGAGAAGGGAGTCTCCATTCTTTCTCTCGGCAGACAGGATGTAAGGATCTGATAAGCTTTTCAAAATACAATTTCAAAAGATCAAACAAAAAGGGAAAAATATCCCACAGAATCATAAGTTTATATAACACACAACACATCTGTAAGAAAAGACATTTTAAAATCACGTCTTCATAACAAATGACGAATCTTCCAAGCAAAACATCAAAATTTTTCACAGAGACATTATAAACAATTACAAAATGGTTATAAAAATAATATCACCTTATAATAATATATATGAATTATATATTTTTTTATGCAAATGTATATTTGGTTTTATTTCCGTGAAAGCTTTATATTTATATCCGAATATGTTTTTTTTTATTACACATGGCTCATTGAGGATCCCCGTTATAATCCTCCCTTTCTCGCTGATGATGTTATTGGATATAAGAATGATGATGGAAGGGTCTGACTAAGAGGATATGAGGACAGACAGCTATAGCGTTATCACCTCTGACTCCTTAGTATATTAAATGGTATTTATGGCCTGATGTTTTAATTGAACCTTTTGATTATATTTATTTACTTTTTTCATGCTAACACAGGCAGTCTCTGTTCAGGTTTCTCGTCATTACGGGCACTCGTAAGAATATAATTATCATGATACAAAAATTACGTTTATTTCTTTGTGTCATTTCTACTATTATTGCTACTAGTGGAAGTAGCAGTAGCAGTGTTCAAAATAACAGCTTCCATCGGTGATATAATGTGTATATTCAGAAAATGTTTCCAAGATGAAAATTTCAAAATATTTTGGTTACAGATCGTCTAATCGTAAACTTTACGGTAAATTTTGACCGTTATATTTGTAATTTTAACATTAAAGTGATTCTAAAATTCATCAGATAAGTTAGCTCAGCAAAGCATGAAATGTGAAGTAGACATTAACATAAAACAACAATTTAATTCCAAAGAATTGCTGCAGACATGTGGAAAGTTTCACCACGCTGTAGTAAAGGCACATATATGAATAAGTATTCCTGTTGTAATGACATGTGCCCTTATGTATATATAGCTGCACACGTGTTTGCTTCTAAACTTGTAATCATATTTTTGTATGTCCTTGAGAATGTTAAAAATTGTCATGAAAGTCAAAAGAGGTGTAGACGAGATGAGGTGAAGCAGAAAGATACATATATTATGAAAATGTTGAAATTCAGTCCATGCCCTTGCATTGCTTTTATTTACTCATATTTCTGATTCGGTAAGAAATGTGAAGTACAAGCACCTATCAGGTAGATCTAACATCAAACATTTCACACACACACACACAATATATATATATATATATATATATATATATATATATATATATATATATATATATATATATATATATATATATATATATATATATATATATATATATATATATATATACTCGTACTAGTATATATATATATATATATATATATATATATATATATATATATATATATATATATATATATATATATATATATATATAGATAGATAGATAGATAGATATAAATATTCCAGGTAAGAGATACTAGCAAATTAGTTATATCCACCCAAGAAAATGACCAGAAGTCACGCCCTGAATTATTGTAGATTATGGTAAACAAGTGAGTATTTTCCTTACGTCTCTTTTTCATGCCCTACTTCCTTAGAAAATTGCAGTGGGGATGCTGGGTGAACAGTTTGGTGGTTACACCCTTGCACTAAAAGAAATAGAAAATTTGGAGAGAGAGAGAGAGAGAGAGAGAGAGAGAGAGAGAGAGAGAGAGAGAGAGAGAGCTTTTAATTGTATATTCTATTGGTAAAATAACCCTTCAGTAAGGCCAGTTAATCCAATGACCCATATGTTCCATTTTGTCTTTTTATTCATTCGATACTAAACCAATCTTTATAGATTATCCTCTGTTTTTTTTTTTGTTTCGAATGACCACTTGGAATACCACATTTGAACGTTTCGCAGTGTTTGTGTATATCTTACTTTCCATGAACTTGCATATTACACATAATAAGTTTTAATTATTTTTAATTAGCGTTTGCAATTGTGAGATGAAAACTCATTATAGGCAACAACAGTTGTGATTCATAGTTATCTAACTTGAGGCAGCAAAATATGGATAACTTATGTTTGCCAGTTGTTTGTTTGTAAATTTTGACTGCCATATACATACTGTTAATAGATAAAGCAGTTTAGAAAATTCCTTTTAATTTAGGTAAATTGTTTTTGTTTGCTTATGATTGGCTGTATCCGTCAGTTTTCGTTCAAGATTTTTCAAAATCTTATTTTCTAACTGATATGTCGAAATTATTCTTCACTTAGGAAGTAAAACGATACAGTATTATGTCGACGATATATAATGTTATAGAGAAACTATAATCTTCTGGAATGTGGAAATCAAAAGAGAATCCAGGGCCGAAAAAGTTATATATTCTCTATTGGAAATAAAACAATATGTTTAATTACCTGGTTGCTTATGAGGAAATATTTGGAAAATCCAACCCTAAAACATTGTAATAAGTACTCTAGTCCTCTAAGGACACCCCCCCCCCCACCAAAAAACCCAGAATAATGCTAATTTGACCGTTACCAAAACTTTTTTAAACAATCAAACTTATCAAACGGTATGCACTTAAGCATTGTTAATATCGTGTATGCCTACTGTATTTTCTTATAAAATGACGGGACATTGTAAGCTCATGAGAACATACAGTGTTAAAGTTACCATTTTTTTTCCATGTGAATATAGATTACTGTTACATTTCACCAAATGTGACAGACTTCATCAGATAGGTATGGAACTGATATGAAATTTAGAATTGATATGGATGTCTATAACAGTTCCCCGGTGTAAATAAATATTCAGTTTAGAGAGTGACAACTTTTCGTTTTCATGGCATTTCAACACCTGAAATGAATCTCTGCTTTGAGTGAGGCAAATATTGCTTTCCATTATATTTTGTCGCCAACAGTGATTTTCCTTTAATTTAGATGGATTTTTACTTTTCTGTAAAAGAAAACTTTTGAGATGGCAATTTGTCTGTCCGTCCGCACTTGTTCTGTCCGCCATCAGATCTTAAAAACTCCTGAGGCTAGAGGGCTGCAAATTGGTATGTTGATCATCCACCCCCCAATCATCAAACATACCAAATTGCAGCCCTCTATCCTCAGTAATTTCTATTTTATTTAAGGTTAAAGTTAGCCATGATCGTTCGTCTGGCACCGCTGTAGGTGCCACAAAATATGCCAACACTGGGCCATGGCTGAGAGTTTCGTGGGCCGCGGCTGTACAGCATTATATGCTGTACAGAAAACTCGATTGCGCCCGAAGAAACTTCGACGCATTTTTTATTTTATATCTATTGCTCTCTATGTGCCTAAGAGAGATTCCTGTAATGACAATAAAACAAAAGATATTTCCATTCTACTTTGTGAATTGGGGTATGTATCTTCATGAGAGGTCAGGGATTTTTCTATCATATTTAGTTGCTTTCTTTGAACGCAGTCAGTTTTTCTACTCTAATCTACTTAAAATGTTGTCCCTTAAGCGGACTAAGGAATAACTTCACTTTTTTTAGGACGAGAGATATCTCTTTAACTTAGTGAATAAAGATATACTGATTACCATATAGATTCCCCGGGTTAAGTTTTCCTAATTCACTTTTTTTTCCTTGAAGAAAATTTACTTTAGGTAGCATGGATTATGACTGTATTATTCGTAAATAATCTTCATTTTTAAAGGAAGCGAATAATAATTCATAGCACATTTAAAATCCTAATATTGTTTTCATAAACTGGATACAAGAAAATTACTAGTCAAGAAAATCTCTGGGATTAACGTTATTTTTTGCTCTATAACACAATCCGATGAAAAAAAACTTGTCGCTACGCTTGCTATCAAAGCTCTTTACCTTCTCTCCTCACTAAGCAATTAATTTGGGTTACATACTGTACATGTTCTGGTTGCCTTATATGAAACGAAGAAGTAACCGTAACCATAAAAGCCCCTCCCCGACATAACTCCCCGTAAGGGGTAGTGCTGTCAGTGCACCTCACGCGGTGCGCTGTAGGCATTACTTAATGTTCATTGCAGCATTCCTTCGGGCCTTATGTGCAACCGCTTTCATTCCTTTTACTATACCCCCATTCATATTCTCTTTCTTCCATCTTGCTACCCAACCTCTCTTAACATTTGTTTCATAGTGCAACTGCTAGGTTTTCCTCCTGTTACACCTTCCAAACCTTTCCGTTTCAACGCTGAGTAACCTCATAGATCCCAGCGCTTGGTCTTTGACCTAAATTCTATATTCCATTCCATCCGAAATAACCCCGATAATATCACCGTAAGCGTTCTGTGCAAGAAAAGGAGAAGGCGGTCAGTTCCGTTCAGGAGTAGAAGAGCGAGAAACAGATAGAAGTGTTCGAATAGGAACAATATCAACCTATAAAGTTTAGCATCGGTGAATTAGATTTAAAAAGAGTGAGAATGCTTCTTGAGACCGAAGAGGTCTCTCAATATGCAAATGAATGAAAAGATAATATATATATATATATATATATATATATATATATATATATATATATATATATATACACACACACATACATACATACATGCATGCATGCATGCATGCACACATATATATATTTCAAAAGTGTAAATTCTGTTTTATGTCGAAGTCTATTACCATATAAATTGACTAGATAGGAGAAGGGAGAAGCATTATATTCTGTGTAGTGTCTCCAATACTTTTGTGAACAAAAATGGTTTTAGTAACACACGGGAGAG
>JANJGK010000005.1:69058756-69083756 GCA_039081455.1 Macrobrachium rosenbergii | reverse complement strand
ATGTTAGCAATCGTTAGCATCGCTCTCATTTACAGACATGTCTTTCAAATGGCTTTCTAATAACTACCAAGTGTTGTCGAAAAACATGCACACTGTCCATATACCCTGGATCCCCTCCCATGTCCTTGTTACATTACACACACACACACACACACACACACACACACACACACACACACAAAATTCATTACCTGTCAGTCGCGGGAAACAGTTGTTTTCGGAATATAACCATGTGAAGTCTACCCTCTTTGGTGTTTTATGGGTAACCTTTATTATTATTATTATTATTGTTATTATTATTATTATTATTATTATTATTATTATTATTATTATAAATATATATATATATATATATATATATATATATATATATATATATATATATATATATATATATTTATATATATATATATATATATATATATATATATATTTATATATGTATATATATGTATATGTATATATATATATATATATATATATATATATATATGTGTGTGTGTGTGTGTGTGTGTGTATAAATATATATATATATATATATATATATATATATATATATATATATATATATATATGTGTGTGTGTGTGTGTGTGTGTGTGTGTGTGTGTGTGTGTGTGTGTGTGTGTGTACGTGTATGTGTGGGAGCACGAGTGTATCTATGTTTGTTGTGGGAAGAATGAAAACGAGAGGAAATTAGGAGAGAAAAGACTTAATTAGGGCTAATAATATTCCTATTGGGAATGGTCAACCCTCCCTTCCCCCTTCCACTCCACCCCCATCCAGTCTTACTTCCAGTTCCCATCTCTTCCGACTTCCATCTAACCTTCTATACTAAAGTTTGCTCAAGGTGGAATGTACTATGTCTCTAATAGACGTGGTTCTAAGCGTTTTTTTTTATTATTATTTCAGCCAAGTTAGGCTTTCTAATGTTCCCACGTTTTCAAGCCGTTTAGAACTATAAAAAAAATATTTGTATGGTGTTTCCAAGGAAAGACATCAACACAGAAAGCTGTTTCGTCTCATTGTAACTAATGTTGTTTTACATTAATTCTTTTTTAATGTTCAATTTTCTCTTTCACCGAAAAATCTTTAAAAGATAGTGCAGCGGAATACGTATTTCTTTTAAGAGTCACTAAACAGATATGTTTTCTAAATGTTTTGTTCCTTAAAATATTTTGAAACTCTTGAATAATAATACCTGAAGCCTGTCAAGTATCTCTAAAGTAATAAGTTATTCCATGGGGTTGATTAAAATTCCTATCTATTGTCAGTAAATGAGTTTATTCTGCTACTCATACTTACGTGTCAAAGGAACTATACACATACAAAGTAAAAGAGTGCTTTACCACCGACAGCGAAGTTAATATTTTCGACTGCCTGTATGTGTCTGGGAGTTTACTATACACCTCAAGACCTCATGAACGGAATTTGAAGCTGATGAGAAGATACGGCCACTGAGTCCCTCCAGGCGCTAAACCTTTTTGTATGGAGCGATGGAGAATTAACTATTGACCTCAAAGGAAATTATTTTTCTCATTATAAACTATGGAGAAGTTCGCTCTCCTTATTTATACCCTGTCTCCATTTATAATGTGTACGTGGCATTACGCGGTGGTGGTTGGTATGCCTCAGTTCAATGTTTTTCGTTATTTCATTTTTAATTTGACTCTCGTGATGGGAAGTCGTTACTTGCATCATTTTACCTAAATCCTAGGTACATAACTTTTTATTTTACTTTAATTAAGGATTAAAATTTGAGTAATAGCTTCTTATCCTTTAAGTTTATTCAGTCTCGCAGTACTTTTGACCTAAATTTCGTTTAAAAGAAAACAGAAAGTTCTTTCTCGCGGTTCGAACAACTCACTATTACTATAACGCCACAAAACGCCATAGATTCATTTCCAAAACAAAAGTCTCACTCACCACCTAGTGAAATGTATGAGTCAGTTACATCTGTTAATCGGTTGAAGTTAATGATCTTCACATATTTTAAAAGTATTGTAGCTAAGCTGATAGCTTTTTTCACTGAATTGTGTAATAAAAATACTATTATTATCTGTTATATAAACTATAATACATGAAAAACAAAACTCTCAAGATTCTCATTGTAACCTAGCTCACAATAGTTAACACTGTCGTTGTTTCACGATTCTAGCATCATAAATGATCAGAACTGGGCATTTTGGCATACTCAGCCTTATTCTCTTGAACTGATTGCGCCAAATTCTGCCAATATTCGATACGAAATAAAGTACTCATGTGCTACTACGCGGTGACCATCTCTCAAATGATCTTGACCATTAGGCTGAGTCATAATATTTATTCAGTGGCCTTCTACAAAACTTTGGTCTGAAATTCATTAAAGAATTTAACTCGGATGCATTCAGTTAATCTCATTTTCCGTTATTTAAAAAAAAAAAAATTTCTCTCTTATTCTTCGCTCTATTTCATGGATTACATCTTCTAGTCCACTTCCTGCAACGTTCCTTGCCCATCATTCTTGCATTTGTCTTCTTCATTAAAGATTCACGTTAGCAAGTCGGAAACGGGCCTGGGAGTCTCACTGTCATATCTCTTGTCAATGATTCCGTATCAATTACAGACTCCGGATAATGAAACTAAATAAACATTTACTTTTTCAGTAGACCCAGTTCTCTTCCATTTCTTGCTTAACCAGCCCTTCCATTTTCGCCGTCTTTTCCTCCCTTCCTTCGTCTTCCACTTCCCTCCAGCTGACATGAGTTACTGCTTTATCGAAGCATCCTTTAACATTTTCTATTTGCTTAATCCTCTCGTTCTCTAACTTTTCCTTTTTACTGGAGTCTCTCTTCGAAGAAAGCACCGAAGCTGTTGACTTTTATTTACCATTTCGTTCAGTAACCAAAAAGGAGAACACTGGATTTTTCTCTGAGAAAAGATTGTTTTCTGATAAACATTGGTAATTTCCATAAGGAAGGTCGCAATTCCAGACACCCCAAAATATTAATTTATGGTAATCTAGAATCCGACTCTGCACATTATATTGAGTGTCATTCTACAGACTACACACAGACAAAGTTAATTAATCTCAGTGAAGATATAAAGAGGCTGTATCTTGAGAAATAGGTTGCGATCGGCCTTGACTTTCAGTTACTAATCAAATGCATGTTATGTGTTAGCCAAATCATGAAAACTTGAGAGAGAGAGAGAGAGAGAGAGAGAGAGAGAGAGAGAGAGAGAGAGAGAGAGAGAGAGAGATAACGGCTCACATTACAAATTAGTTCAGTGATTACGTAGCTGAAGGAAAGCGAAGAAGGTGTAAGACCATTGTAAGGCAACAGTTATTGATATCGAATCCAGCTGACCAGTTGGCTTATGTTGTTAATAATTTAATGACCCTCTAATACAAGACATTTACTGTAGATGAAAGGCTGACAAATCACATGATTATGAATAATAATTACCTGATTCTAAACTCAGCCTAACCCCAGGTCCATAATGGACCATGGCTATCTAATATATTTGTCAAATTGTCAGTTTAAAGTCAATTTCTGCATCTGCAATGAACTTCCCTTAGGCTATAGAAAAAAATGAGTTTGGGTAGCATTTGTTTCGTTTAAGTTCTTCTAAACATCAAGCTTTTGAAAGTCTGGAAAATGGCACACACGCCTCATGTGGATACGAGATTCCTTTTCCTTTTATTGATAAATGTAGCTAGTACTGTTTTTTTTTTTTCTCCTTAGGGTTTGACATGTTTATGATAGAAGCAATTTATTCAACTTGCAGCTTAGACACGTATAGTTCAATAGTTTTAAGTTTATTTCTTTCTTGGCTAAATGGGAAATTTTCGGCGTATGAAGTTGTTGCCAGACTTAACTAAAATCGAAAAGAGAAATTATCAATTTTAACTGTCAATTTTAGATGCAGCTGAACTTAAAGGAGACTAAGACTTTTTGATAAGCCTATATGGCACCGTGTCCTCGGTCCGTAATAAGATTTGCATAGGTAATCGTGTGCTTCATAATTGTCGGTAAATGCCAAGCTTTATTGTTACAGTCTCATTGAAGCTCTATTTTTCTAATAATTATGTTCCTTTCCTCGAGATGACTATCTCTAAGGATATACGTTTGATTCTTCCAACCTCTTATCTCTTGGTTTTGTCTGTGTTACAAGATGACTTCTTTTTCTTCATCCACTGGTGTTATTTCAGTCACTCTTTCGTTAAGTTCAGCGGCTCCTTACTTATCATGAATGAGTGATCTCCGGCTTGCCCAGATAGGTAAATTGTTCTTTACATCTCCTGACAAGGTTTGGAATTTTCTTCCTGTCAGTGAACGTCCTGATTCTTATATTTTGATCTTCCGTTAGTTTCATTGTTTGTGTAACAGTGTTGATCGTCTCTATTACCTCTTAATGGATGGGATATTAAATATTCGTTTGGGTGCCGATTTAAACGGATGATAATCCATGATTCTTTTTCCTTTACTTCAGTTGATCCAACCTTGGAAAGGTGAAATGGTGTCTGCACGCCTCATACAATCAACTAAGCAATTCACTGTGTAAAAGAAGTTGTCTCCTCTCATCTTGTATGAAGTAGTGAGGTCCCTGACAACTAAGTGGATATGATAAAGATTTTATTTTAATGGGTGGGTGGCATAGTGGTGTTACGCGCTCCCTGGGGCCTTTCTGGCAGTCTTTATAGGGGTTTATGAGAACAGAAATCAGTAACTCGAAAAACATATCCGTTTATCAAAACTATACATGAATGTCAGTTTCAGTTCTCTCTCTCTCTCTCTCTCTCTCTCTCTCTCTCTCTCTCTCTCTCTCTCTCTCTCTCTCTCTGGAAGAAATCAGTTTCCGAAAAATTGCTTGAAATTAAGCAGCCTCGTCATATTTTAAGGTCAATAACTGGAAACATCGTACCGAGATATATCTAAGGAGATTCATTTTTACACAACATCTAACATCCAGAGCAAACCAGACGACAAATTGATTATGAAAAGACTTATTTAAACAGGGATGACGTGGGTTGGAGTATTGAAACACTTTCTGAGAAGGACTTCAGTGACAGAGGAATGAATGAAAGACAATGCATGATGAAATACTTCTAGTTCTAATTCTAGACACTAATAACCATCTGCATCAAAAGAAGACATTGTTCAGAACACAAGGAGGAGAGCTCTCATCTTGCAAGTGCGACATGATATCTTTCCTCTTTCTCTTTTAATCAGTAAGATTCCTGGAGACGATTAGGGAGAAAAAGATATGGAGCATAGCGGAGCCAAGTAAAGTGCGGGAGAAAGAGAGAGAAAGCGGCAAAATATGCTGTCCGGTCCCTGGACTGATCTATCCTTTCTCACCGTATTCACCCAAATTCCTTCTCTTCAAACGCTCGCATGCTACATGCTTCTCTTGCAAATAATTTGGAACTCGTCTTTAATCAATGTTTTTTGTGAGGGATGACGGGGAAATTCCTAAAGTTCGGCGTTATTTAACAATAGATTGCAATCCTGATGATCCTTCACAGCCCGGTTCTCCGTCCACAAAACGTTCCCCTTTTTCCAAGTCATAGTTTCCCTTTATTCTTCTTTTTCATGTTTATTTTCCTGTTCACATTCCCCCTGTCATTACTTACCAGTTCCTTCGTCGTCGTCTGTTTTGACACCTTATTCATACTTCAGTGAGTCATGTCTTTGTTAAAAACTCTAACTGACAATTACAAGTTAACTTTTTCAATTAGCCTAATTGCTTCGTCTCTCAACTTTGTGTCTTCTTGTCATTTACCTCTTCTGTCATAGAAAGCTGCTGATACTTTTCATGCTCAATAAATCTTTTGCAACAAAGATGTATTTTTTACGTTTTTCCTCTCATTTCTTCCACGACCTCTTCCTGTTCCGTTTGATTTCTGTTCATCCCCTGAAAGAAGAAAATTCGTTCTTTACGTATAATACCTTGGCTTTTTATTCCGGGCTTTTACCCTATTCTGTAAATTTCGATCATGAGCGTATTAAATAACATTGCACACTCGCACTTTAAAAAACAAAAAATAAAGCAATTTCACAAAGCTGCAGGCTACTTGGATATATGGATTTCCATAAGGCAGTTATAAAAGCTTAATATAGGTCAGAGAGATTAAAAATGACGTAAAGCATAGTGTTAGTACCATTGGTTACACAGTCATAGTCTGTAGCGTAAAACAAGAGAATTTTAGGTAGTAAACGTTGTTTCGTTGGATATAATAGAAAAATATTTGAGGATACTTTTTCACAGATGGTTAATTATGATTAGAGTTCAACTTAAATCGAAATTAGAGTTCAGCATTTTACAACAGGAATCTAGTCCACATAAATGAACATAAACCAGATACAACTGAACTGCAGTGTATCGCGCACAAGGAAAAAGGATAATGACAATTGCCCCAAAACTTCGTAGGTGGGGCTCATGTTCTGGAATAAATTGTCTGCCTTTTTTTATTTTCAGTTCAAATTCATATGCGTTGTTCAGAAATAAAGAAATAACACCATAAATTACAACTTGGCCCTCTTTGGAACTAGTATGTCACTTTGAAACGTAATAGAATCTTAAGGCTTGATGCATTCATGCCGTATTTTTAAGAACTCGTGTTGTTAATTAAACTCAGTAAAGAGAAAGATAATTTAAATACTTCACATAGCATTTAAAACATGATATCATAACTTTTTGCTCTTCAAAAGTCGTAGTTCAAACCTACTGACGAAGATGATCTGCTGAGAGCTATGGTTCTGTATCAAGTCGTTTTCACGTGAGCGGACTTGCGGTGCTGCTTAGAAAGGAAAGTTCTTTATTACTAACTATACTGGCATTCCTTAGGCTTTATTTTGCCATCTCTGCTTCCTTTTACTTTCTTTACCGAAAAAATGAAAACCAGTTCATGAAAACTAGACCTCTTAATTCTGCTGTGTTTGGACATTCTAATCACAATACCTGCAAATTTTTTCCATTCCTTTACAATGACTTAAGGCGTGATGGGGCACCCAGGCTGTTTTTTATTTATTTATTTATTTATTTATTTTACAATTATCTACTTATGGAATAAAGCAAATGCATCTTAAGGTTGAAAAGTATTATGCACAATAGATGAATATATATTATGTTTTCTCTGCGGATGTTGTGCCATGAATTACACTATTACTGTGTTCCGATAAAGATTAAAAAGAGATTCTGTATATCAAAAGAACGTGCGTGCATAAGTTTATGTACCCGCATAGTTGGTTATTTTGAAATATAAATCGGAGTTAATTCATGAAAAATTGAATAGAAAACCAGTCATAAAGTACAGTATATTACAGGCTGTAGAAATTCAAGTTCTTCGTATAGCCGAAAAAACTGTTAAATTAGTTCACAAAACCATTGCTACCGCTGATCCTGTTCAGTTAGATATAGCGACCTTGTCTTCAAAATTATTGATATTAAAAAAAAAAACTGATGACTTTTTACAGTTCCCATGAAGCAAAGCACGAATCCGTACCGAGCGTTCATGTTTACATTCTGCAGTACACGCCCAGTACAAATATTCATGCAGTCCCGAATCCCTCTGCACTGGTCAAAACAGCGACATCGGCCATAAACGGATTCCGTAATTCAGGTTTCATGTCAGTTTGGAATCATACATTTTTGAAATTCATGTCACATGAATTCGATATTTCAGGCAGTTTTTTTGTGACGTCCTTTTATATAAATATTTTAATAGATTTTTAGTAATTCCATGCTCAGACACTCCACAATAGTGTATGTTTCTTTTTATAGTTTTACAAAATGGGCCAAAGGGCTAACATTTCACCAGTAAACAACACACACAGTCCCATTGCTCATTTCATTTGTAATTTTCGGAAACTTTTATATATTTTCGTTTTTAGATTTAGTCTGTTCAACGAAACTAGATGAAAAAATACAGAAATTATGTAGATTGTTTTTCGTCTTTGTGTTTCATATAAGGTCTGTTACTTATTCCCATGGCACATTCTGTAAAGCTGTTCAAAAGAAGGCAAAGTCTCAGATGCAGTAGTCAACAAAGGTATGAGAAATGTGCTTTTGCTTTACATGAATCTTTTTGCTAAAGCTCCTGTGTGTCATGTATTGTTTATGGTACCGCTAAAAAAAGAGTGTGCCTCTATTTAAGGTTTCTAGATGCCCTTGAGATGCAGACTTTTCCCGCCTTCTCTCTGCAAAGAATGGATGAACATCTACGAGCGTAATAACTAGAAAAGCCTTCCCTCTCCGAATACTTGAATAAATGGATTTCAAGAGAAAATCACGTTGAGAAAACAGTACGCGCTCAAAACGAAAGAAATCCAATGTGATCCCCTAATCAGAACTGAAAATGAAATATTCCAATGAAACAGCGCTGCACATACACAGTAAAACGACGAGAGTAGCCGACCTCTCATAACCAAAACACGGAGTTCAATTTTGGATGAAAAATGAAAAAGTTAATAAAGCTATTTATTGCTGTAAACCGATTCAGGAACGTTATTTATGGCTGTAAACCGATTCAGGAACGTTATTTATTGCTGTAAACCGATTCAGGAACGTTATTTATTGCTGTAAACCGATTCAGGAACGTTATTTATTGCTGTAAACCGATTCAGGAACGTTAGTTATTGCTGTAAACCGATTCAGGAACGTTAGTTATTGCTGTAAACCGATTCAGGAACATATCCAAATTACCGATTACTGACCTCCAATAAGGAAAATTGGAATAACAGATGATGAGAAAATTCCACCCCAAAAATTTACCAGAATAATTTTCTTTATATATAACTATCTTTAGATGCTGCAAAACAATATTAATGTTATGTTGATATTTTCATGAAAAGTATATCTACAAATACAAACAAAAGACAAAATTATCATTCGTTTCAGATACAAGCCATGGAATTTTTCTTAAAGAAATGTTGCTGTATCACTGACATCAGATTAACAATAGCTGCCAATGCCTCGAGTAAAAACTATTCATATGTAACAAAGACTCAAAATAAATGTAAATAAAATAGTTTTATGCTCAAGGTAAAATTTACCAACGCCGAACCAGAAATGCATAAAAACGCAGGCACTAAGCTTTGTCATACCTTGAAAATTTCAGGGTTATGTCTTTTCGTGTTTGAACCTACTGTAGATGTGGCTGGTCCTTTTCAAAATATTTTAGGTCCTCCTGACAAAAATCCATAACTAAATCCGCATTGTTCCAAAAGCCTCTATACCGTGTGTAAACGAGGAGCATATCCGGAAGGCAAGAGCAATTCACCGAACCATTCTCAAATTGATGGTGGGTGTTATTCCCTCAACAACTGGGCGAGTTAGAATGATAGTGCGTGCTGCATCTCCCGCCACTGGGCACCCAACCCTAATATTGCATTCTGCTGACAATGTTTTTAAGTTATCTTCTGTGGTCCATGCGTGTGTTATGCCCTCAGCCGTTGGGTGGAATATTTAAGTCAAAGTATGTTAAGGATTCTGCAACCATGTGTTACAAGTCATATAGTACTTGCAGTGCAGTTCATTTCTAGTCTTAATAATGACTGGTATTTGCGCTGTCCGCTTAGCCTTAGGGGATATGCAGTAGAGTCATGTTGAGTATTATATATTGTTGATTATTTACCCTTTGTCATTACTCTTTTCATTAGACCTTATCATTTCACTTCCGTTAAGCGTCCGTTTGAGTACACGCTATTAACTGTTGGATATAAGGATATGTTAGTTCAAAATACAGTGTACATGTATGATGTATGAACCTTTTTTGGAGAGTAAGTCAGCTGAACGCAACAAGAGCTACATTCTGGGTTAATAACTACCTCGATGCTTATGTTGGGAGGCGATTAATATACCACAGTAACCATTTCGTCTATGGCTGGATGATGAGCCAATCCATTTCTGAAATCCTATATAAAACTTGCTTTTTTATGGGCATAATTTTGCTTATACAAATACGAAAACGTGAAGCACATTTTTAACTCAAAATGTACTTTACGATAAGAATAACTTGGTACATAGAGTGATCATTAAGTCTTATAACTCATGAAAACAATGAATTTCATCGACTGTTTAAGTAATTAGATAATTAAATTTTCAAGGTCACATCCGTAAAAATCTCTCTCTCTCTCTCTCTCTCTCTCTCTCTCTCTCTCTCTCTCTCTCTCTCTCTCTCTGTTAAAAGATATTACGTCATAACGAAAAACTTTTATTTTTAGGTAAGTGTGAGAGGAGAGAGAGTTTATTAACAGGAATGAGAGAGAGAGAGAGAGAGAGAGAGAGAGAGAGAGAGAGAGTAGTGGGGTAAAAGGTGCCATTTGGCGTCCTGGTATCCTGGCGTCCTGAACATTTGGCGTCCCTAAGAAAGGGTGTCATTTGGCGTCCTCAATTATTATTATTATATTATTATTTATGTATTTTATTTTTATATTTTTGCTGAAGAAAATAACATGCATATATAAAAAAAAATTATGTAGTAAGTAGGGTAAAAGGTGTCATTTGGCATCCTGGCATCCTGAACATTTGGCGTCCTGGCGCCCTGAACATTTGGCGTCCTCAAGAAAGGGTGTCATTTGGCGTCCTCAATTATTATTATTATTATTATTATTATTATTATTATTATTATTATATTTTTGCTGAAGAAAATAACATGCATATATAACAAAAATTATATAGTAAGTAGGGTAAAAGGTGCCATTGGCCCCCTGGCGTCCTGAACATTTGACATCCTCAAGAAAGAGTGTCATTTGGCGTCCTCAATTATTATTATTATTACTATTTATTTATTTTATTTTTACATTTTTGCTGAAGAAAATAACATGCATATATAAAAAAAATTATGTAGTAAGTAGGGTAAAAGGTGCCATTTGGCGTCCTGAACATTTGGCGCCCTCAAGAAAGGGTGTCATTTGGCGTCCTCAATTTTATTATTATTATTATTATTATTATTATTATTATTATTATTATTATTATTATTTATTTATTTATTTATTTTATTTTTATATTTTTGCTGTAGAAAATAACATGCATATATAATGTGTGTGCATGTGTGTGTAATATATATATATATATATATATATATATATATATATATATATATATATATATATATATATATATATATATATTTAGTTGTATTCTTCTCAATCACGAAGATAAAATATTACGATGCACTCCACAATGAAGATGAAGGAGAAACCAGAGGAAAAGGAAATAGAGTTCTTAATTTGTCCCAACAGTTTCGCCCTCCATCAGGCCTCTTCCGGGGAACTTTATTGACTAATCAGTTTAAGAAAAACATATACCGGACATATGTTTACATTTGGCTTCAAGACTTACATAAAACAAACGACCACAAATGGTTAACGGTGCTTACAACTGTTACAGGATAATATAAAATATAAATTGTCTAGTACATAGTTCGTCCAATAGAAAAGGTTAACAGTCTAATGAGGCTAAGCAGGTAATTAAGTGAATACCTAAGTCAATATATTACATAATTTGTACTGGTTTTTCATGATATGTAGAAATAGCGGGTCTGTCCTGAATAAGCCTATGCTGCCATTGAAGTTATTGTTTTCACTATATTGAATACATGCTGTTTCTATTAGATTTCTTTCTATAAAATTATTGTTTCTGAACAGGATTCTTGCTTGAGACCACTGAATTGGATAAAAACATTCTCTAGCATGTTTACTAATGGCGCTGTTTCTTTGATCAGTAGCAATACTATATTTATGTTGTGCAATTCGTTTCTCAACAGTTTTTGCTGATTGTCCAATATAAAATTTATTGCAACCACAAGGAATTTTGTATACTACTCCGTTGTCGTATATAGGGCTGTTTCTTATCAAAGTTCTGCCAATGGTATTGCGGTAGGAAAACACAACAGTCATATTTAATAATTTAAGTGGGTGGATAATATGATCGAAGGCTGGCATGTATGGCAAACATAGTATATTGCTATTAAAATTCCTATTTCCCTTAGTGGAATAAAAAGATTTTTTGGCTAGCGAGAAACGCTCATCTATATCCTGTAAGGTAAAATTGTGCTTAAGACCTAATCCATATATATAATCTATCTCGTCATCAAAGATTTCAGGGCTGACTAGATGAAGAGCTCTAAAAAACATATGACTTTGACGACTAGACAAATATCTGCATCGAAAATGTGATCTTTTGAATCACCAGTAGTAGTGATACTTCAAAGGTATTGCTTGCAGCTGCTCTCTCTCTCTCTCTCTCTCTCTCTCTCTCTCTCTCTCTCTCTCTCTCTCTCTCTCTCTCTCTCTCTCTCTCTCTCTTGCGCGCGATTTGTTTGCTCACATAACGCATCATCCACGTTTCTTTCTGTATTTGAATATTGACAAAAAGATTGCTGAAAAGGGCACTTTTCAATTTTTCTTTTGAGTACGAACACTAGAATCCACTCAGTCACTTGTGCACCACGCAACTGGAAGAGAATGAGTGCTGGAACGATTACAGAAAGCCTATTTTTGGCCCGAAGGAGGAAATGCCGTTACTGAAATGTTTATGAAATTATTCTTATAAAGCGATAAAGAACCATTAGTGCGAATATGAATCTTGTGAAATAAAATCTAAAGCTCCAACTATGAAACTAAACAATGAAATCGTTAGTTCTGAAACTGCAAGGAAGCAGGAGTTTAACAAAACAAGAGAGTAACAGTATTTAAATTTCATGGACAGATCCATATTGAGAAAGAGAAAGAGAAGGCACATCCCTGAGCATCGAGGCAGGGATTAATTTCAAGCAAGCGTAAAGGATAATGAAAAGTAATACTCGACATAAAAGTGGTACATACAAAAGTGCACCAGTCACATGACCCTCCGAACTTGGTCCAGAATTCAGTTATCAGTCGTAGTTTAAACTGTTCCGCTGGAAATCTTTCGATATTTTCTTCATTCCTATGTAATTGTTCCTCAAATAGCACTGCACAGTATATATTTAAGTCTCTTGTTGTCATGCTAACATCTCTATCCAATTTTCAAGATTCTGTAAACGTCCGGTTTCAGTTTGGAGCAGTTGACCAGTTGAGCAATAGAGAGCGAAAGGGTCCCTCCAAACAGTACATCTTAGAGAGTTTAAATAATTACATCGAAATTCTTTGGACGGGAGGCGGTTGCTTAATACCATCATGTAATAAACGACCACAGATTAGTATTCAAATGTTATAAAATTAAATTTGATCAACATGAAAGGAAGTAATCTAGAAATATATATAACGTGTATATGTATATATATATATATATATATATATATATATATATATATATAATATATATATATATATATATATATATTTATATATATATATATATATATATATATATATATATATATATATATATATATATATATTTATATATATATATATATATATATATATATATATATATTGTATATATATTGTATATATAAGGAAGAGATATTCACTTCTAAAATCTCTCTTGTGCACATGAAATACCGTACAGTTGATCATTGCACTCAAAAGAGGAATAAGCTTTCGACATTACTTCAAAGCTGCATGGTTTGAAACCCGAATTTCCTGCTAAAATATGATTTTTTTTATAGTGATTATGTATTGCTTCTGTCATATATCAGTGTCATTCTATATATATGTATGTATATATATATATATATATATATATATATATATATATATATATATATATATATATATATATATATATTTATATATATATCTCTCTCTCTCTCTCTCTCTCTCTCTCTCTCTCTCTCTCTCTCTCTATATATATATATATATATATATATATATATATATATATATATATATATATATATACAGTATATATTATATATATGTATATATATATATATATATATATATATATATATATATATATATATGTGTGTGTGTGTGTGTGTGTGTGTGTGTGTGTGTGTGTATGTATATAGAATGACACTGATATATGACAGAAGCAATACATAATCACTATAAAAAAACTCATGTATATATATATATATATATATATATATATATATATATATATATATATATATATATATATATTTATATATATTTTCATGGTATTGCCTTGTAATATGTATATCATCCTATAGTTTTGATATATTTACTCTTCTATTTATCATGTGTTATGGGTAATAATAATAATTGTTGAAATCTCATATGTAGTGTAATGTCAGATCTCAAAAGAGTTAGTGATTAAGATAACTTAACAGTGTAATTTAGAATTAATAGTATATTTTAATAGTAACGTGGTATATGAGCAAAATGTGTTTCTGTTCTGCGAAGGCTTCTTTCACTTCAGCTGTCATTGCAAAAGATAATGTGCTGACAGGTGAAGATAACAATTACTGACCTGTTCTGGAAACCAACCCGGGTTTTACGTTTTGTTTTTAAAACATGACAGTCATAATTAGCCAGTTGCAGTCTGTTTGATCGTGTTAAGATTTCTGTAAAAGCTTTGTTCCACACGAGAAGACGAATGATTTTGCAATTTTACGTACATCGCTTTGATCACGTATTGTTCTGATCGCGTCCCATATGATTTTTTTCTTTTTTGTTCGAATCACATATGCCCCTTTGAGAGTAAGAGTACATGTCTCGGTTGATTACGTGATGTTTTGTATGAGTGCAGTTCAGACGTTTTGCTTCCTTCTTCTAGAACCTTCTCTCGTATCTCATTCCCAAAATGCCTTAATGACGCCATATGATTGTTTCATTTCCTACTAGAATCCGAAAATCTGTTGATTACGATTTGAGAGACCTTTAGCAGTGGTTCTCTCTCTCTCTCTCTCTCTCTCTCTCTCTCTCTCTCTCTCTCTCTCTCTCTCTCTCTCTCTCTCTTCAAAAGAGAGAAATTATTAACATAAAAGGTTAGTGTGGCCACTGATATTAATCTTAGCTTTTGAGATCTGAATTTAGGAAAAAAAGTGTATTTTGTGAATCGAAAGTAGCTGCATGTCCTGTGATTTTACATAGGTTTTCACAAGCTTGTGTAAGGTAAAGTGTATTTTACTTATTATTACCATGGTAAAATAAGGTATATTAAGAGAATTTTTTGCCTAAGTGAAATTATTATTGATAAATATTTTGTGTATATTTGTGTATCACAATCTCTCGATTTTTCACTTTTTATATATTAGTGGTTTAACATTCATTTACTTAGCATTTTAAGTATTTCTTGTTAATTAACATTGCATGCTTGATCTAATTTTCGTTTATTAAGGTTTTCTTTTCAAATCTTGAGTAATTCTTGATAGTTCAAATTTTGCTTGATTAATTTAATTTCTTGATAAATTAAAGTTTTGTGATTTAGTTTTGTTTAATAATTTAATTCAAGAGTTAATTAAATTTTGTGTTGTTTTCAAGTAATAGTAAATTTTTCAGATTGTGAATTCTAATTATAAATTTTGAATTTAACAATAAATTTTTATATATGAAATTTTTAAAAACAGTGTTTCATTTATTGACCACCAATGAACAGGATTAATTGTATGCATGAGGCAAAGTGATAAACATGTTTTGTTCCTTTAGTTTTACTGAAGTGAATTGAGACCAGGGGGGAAACAGTTAATGTTGTTTGATGGACTGATGCCCTTTTACTCTAGCATATTTCTTGTTTAAATGTTGATACCTCACACTTGTTTTGATAAACTTAGTTTGATTTTCATGTGATTAGTAAGCTTTTAAGGGATCACTGTTACCTTTAGAGTATTCAGTCATAATTTTTATTGTTGCAAGAGTTCAGGTATCTGGCTGAAGTTAGATAAATTTTTGAATTCTGTGATTAGTTGTGTAATAACCAGATACTTGGAACACATTGTGACAATATATATATATATATATATATATATATATATATATATATATATATATATATATATATATATATATATATATATATACATACATACATACATACATACATACAGTATATATATATATATATATATATATATATATATATATATGTACATACATACATATATGCATATACACACGCGCGCGCGCACACACACACACACACACACACACACACACACACACGTGCACACACACATAATACACAGCCACTATAAAAAAAATCTCATGTTTTAGAAGGAAATTCAGGTTTCAAACCATGCAGCTTTAAAGTAATGTTGAAAGCTTATTCTTCTTTTGAGTGTAATGATCAACTGTACGGTATTTCATGTGTCCAAGAGAGTTTTTAGAAATGAATATCTCTTATAATTTGGACATTTTTGCACCAACAGACTGAATCATGCATCGTTTTAATTTGTATATAGATGCTACTTGGAGCTGTGCCTCGATGATCCACGTATTCATTCGAGATCTATATTCCCTTTATTTTTCTTATATTGTGAAAAGAAGAAGAAAAAAGCAGTTATCGAATACATCGGGCTGAATCTTGTACTCAATTTCCAAGGTTCAGTGCGAAATATGTCACAGAATGCCTGGCGTGGTTAGACAAGCGAACTCAAAATTCTAGTTCATCATTCAAGTGTCCAATGTATCGAAAAGAATTTTGGTCCTATTTGGATTCCTTTCTCGGTATTGCCTGCGTCCTGCCTGCAAACTGATCACACAATAAGCCTGGTGTGCATTGGAAGCTCGGTCTTGATGACCGGTTCAATTTACAAAGGCTTCTGGGTAATTGGGAGTGAAAGTCATTAGCCTCAGCAGGGGAAGAGATCACACAATTGAAGATGGGCGTTGTCATCGTTCAGCCTTCGGTTATTTTTTTTTTCTCTTTTTTTTATCAATATGATTTTTCGTATAAAAGGTAACGAACTCTTTGGCTGATGTTTCGTTGTTAGATTAAGCTGGCTTACTTGGAATTCAGAGACGATCCACATATGTCAAGAGAACAATGTATGTAATCTTGCATACATAAAATGAATATCATTACGTAAAAACTGGCGTTTTCGTAACATGTTTTATCATGGTGAAGTAAAATTGAAGCTCTCTTTAGAAATATTTTTGTAGATGTTTTGCCATGGTGAGTTTGTACATTACAAAGGTTATTGTAGTTTTCAATAAGCAAAATTTGGAAGCATGTTATTGACTTCGTTTAGCCTTAAAAATACTAATTAAATATATTTAGCACATAGATATCACTCATGTTTCTAAACAAATGTGTGCTTGTAGCGTATGTGTACGCATGCCCTGACTAAGCGATAAGCTTGAAAAGAAGGCTTACCCTTTCCTTAGCCCTTTACCTGCAATTGCACTCTATACACAAGCGAAGAAGATTCATCAAAGCATAACCTGATCATTCCCTCTACAGCAAGTTCGAAAAAGGAAACTGCGGAAGACGAAAGCCTGTTGATGCGTTGATCTCGCCCGGGAAGGGTCTCTTTCTCACAATGTCCCTCTCTACCTCCCCCGTGTACAGAATCAAGACAATAAAAGGGAAATATTCTTGGTATCCTACTTGTCATTTGCCTGTAAATGCTCTTGAATAAGAATCAGATGGCTTCGGCTTGGGAAGGGAAGAGATGTACTTCAGAGAAACTGAGGCGTTTCAGCCTCAAAGGAAGATGAACTTCATGCAATGAATTCATGGATAGACTGAAGGAATTCTACTCATCTGAATAAAATTAAGAGAAAGAGATCTTTGAGCGTTTAAAAATCAACTTTTAACCTCTACAGGAAAAGATGAAATTAATTAACGTTACGAGTCTGATCAAAGCTTGGGTGACTATTTTGAAACTAGGCTTAAAGGGTAATGCAATGGAGACTAACTTAGTGAGCGCAAAAATGACTCCTTACGACGGATGAAACAAAACTGAAAAAAATTTAGAGAAAACCGACTTTCTGCTACTAGTTGGAGGTATCACCTTCCCGCCAAAAGGAGCAAAAATTAAAGCAGCTGTTACTTTGTAGCAGAACTGTTCACCTATATATAAGTGCGAGGCGGTGTTGTGGTTCTTTTTCTAGTTCTAACCTTTGTCTAAGCTCAGTGGGTTTTCGGAATATAAGTATCCACAGAAAGAAATGGTAAAGAAAATCGGTAACCAACTTTTACTTTTTTATTTTCAAAACTAGCAGCTGCAAATAAAATGCCTCTATTAAGATTTTATCCAGAATGATTAAAACATTGCTGGTAAAATGAGTAATTCCGTTTCATGATTCCACCCAAGAAATCAATCTGAGAGATGATTGCCACAGGCCTGAGAACACAAGGAATATGATTATATATATGCCGTAAACTCAAGGAAATGGCTTTTTGTGTTTGAACATAATCGATGTTCACCTTTTCTGTTCGAATCCAATTTAATTTTGTAAATATGCCATGAGGAGTTTAGCAACTTCTAATATCTTATCGATTTCCAACTCTTTCATTTTTGAAATGTTTAAAAGTACGTGGGTAATCTGGAGAAAAACTTTCTAGAATACAAGGCTTCACAGAGCACGCAAAGCTTATTCTCTCTCTCTCTCTCTCTCTCTCTCTCTCTCTCTCTCTCTCTCTCTCTCTCTCTCTCTCTCTTGAAATGTTAGCAGCCGTTCTCCGTCTTATTTGGTGTCTATGCTGGTACCATTACAGGGGATCGTACGATGAAACAAAGATTACTGACCTTTTCAAAATAAAAACCTCTCCTAAAATTTAAACACGTGGTCATTAGATTCAACAAGTCAAAAATGGGCCGAAGTTTCTTCGGTGCAATCGAGTTTTCTGTCCGGTGGTGGCCTCAGTCACGGCCCATATATATATGTATGTATGTATGTATGTATGTTTGTATGTATGTCTGTAGTCTCTCTCGCTCTTTCTCACGCAAACACACACACACACACACACACAATGCGATCTCAATATGATCTCACTAATCAGTGGTGGAGCTCATTTGTACACCATTAAGTTCTCCATGACGTTAGAAGTGAATTGATCACGTATGTGAGTCAGAGAAACGTTAATTGCTACTTTCACAGTTTACAGAAAAGATAAATTATATAGCCACCAGCTAAGTGGAGAAGGCTTATGAATGGTCATCGGTGGTATTTACCTTTGTTAAAGGCCCTCTATTGGACTTAAGAGTTTGATCCAAAGAAGTGAACGTCTTACTATGGCGTGAAATTGATTATGAAAAGAAAATTTGATAAGATCATTTTAACATTAAAACATAAGGACGCAGTTCACTAATTCCTACATATTTCACTTCCTTGAGTTCCATTCCGTAATCAACTTCACCATCAGCGTCTCCGAAACTAATGCATAAAACGACATGGGGGGAATAGGAACAAAATCATAATGAAATTAGTAACCCTTCACTAGATTGATGCGACTCTTATGGTCGTAATGACTAATTCTGCAAGCAATGTGTAAGAGCCTCATTGGTGAGTTTGTAAAATAAAAAGAGATCATAACTGAATAACTCCATGGTGTTCGGTGCCACTGAAGACTTGACCGTTTGATGCTAATTGGACAATCACCTTTTTTCTCTCCAGATTGTAATGAAACGGGAAAGAATTTAAGTAAGATTAAAGAACAAATAGACACGTGCCTGTCATTGTTTGTGTGTTTAATGTGTGTGTGGGCGTGTATGTGTGTGTGTGCGTGTGTGTGTGAGTGTGTGTGAGAGAGAGAGAGAGGGGGGGTGTTTGTATGTAGGGAATGAAAAAGGCAGGTAATTGTTCGAATAAATGATTTAAGGTTAAACGTTAAAATTAGTTGTACAGAAACACACACACACACTCACAAACACACACAAGTTCCCATGAGCTATTGTTTCAGTGTAGTAAGAATCGTTAACTGCCTCTGTCTGCCAAGTGTCGTCACTTATCGTCGTCTTTTTCACTGTCATAAAAACAATCGGTGGTCTTCATTTTATGAAAACTTGTTTGTAAAATAGAATATGAAGCAACACAGCATCTGAACGTGCGTATATGCAAAACTCGAAGAAATTTCTCATACTTCTAAGCCGGGCTGCTACATAACCCGTTCCTTGACAGCCATAATTACCAGTTCGAGATCTGGAAAATTCCAAAGGATTAACATTACTATCTGAAAACGTCGTCTAGTATACAAGAGTATACGAAAATGCCTAAGATTCCAAATCACCTTATAACTGATTCTTATCTTGTGATGTTTAAGTCTGATAACCCATGTTGATTACTCATTATAATTACTGCCTACTTCATTTAGTTTACTGTTTTCTCATGAGATGTTAATGTTGCAATGCACAGTTATGAAAGTTTATTTGCCCCCTGTACTTTATATAAGGGGTTTTCAGTGCCATTACTATTGTATTCAATGTAATGTTATTTTTGTGTCAGGACTATTTCATTGGTCTCTGTTTTACTTCAATTACTCTTGGGCAACATGTCATAACGGAAAAAACAGTTTGGTTGAAAACAGTGTCATTAACACTTTCTTTGCAATTTTTCTATTTTATGGACGATAATCCACCTGAAGTTATTGTGGTCGCGTGATTTTTCTATCTTGGTATTATATGCAATAACATTCTTACTCCTCCCTGGTGGTCATGTGATACGTATATCACAGTAGCTTAAATAGACATTGTCTGAGATAATCGGGTAAATATGCTGTATTAAATCGATATAACATGTTTAAGCTTCAAACAAAACATCAACGGTATTATAGTGATATCCTTGATATGTAATAGCATATGTTATCAACAACAACGATGTTCTTTGTTGCCCTCTTAATTAGCCTTTCTGTGGGCATTTTTTGTTTTTATTCCATCATGAAGTTCCTTTTACCTACCCCAATTAGATATTAGACTCTTTGATATAATTGAAAAGCTGATAAAAAAAAACCCTGTAAATTAGCAGAGATTTGCACTTCTTCCGGAAGCCTCGCATGAATTTGCAAATTATATTTCCTAATGAATCATGTCCTTTGATGTCAACAATAATATCCGTCATTGGACACCGCACGGAAAAACATCTTTATTTTGAGGTCAGATCGGAATTGAATATATTATGAAAGGCTTCATATTCCGTTCGGTTCCTGGTGGCAGTTTTCATGTATCCATGTATTCATCTCGGGGTCCACCGTTTTTATTGTCTTCCATAGCCAATAGGCTTTATGTTCAAATGAGAAGTATACATGGAAAACTCATTATTTTTCTTTTTTTAAATCTTTACCTGAAAGCCCATTGAGACAGAGCAACTGACCCTAGAGGGCTCCAAAGGGAAATCAGCCTGTAGCGAGAGGGACAAGTTATAGGAAAAAGTGGTAAATAATTCTACATGAGGGAATAGAAAATAAAACCGATACGCGCGAATTCAGGAGACGTCAGCGGAGAGCAGGAACGAATTTGCTCCACGCTTAGATATTTGGAGAGCCGAAGATTCCAGATCTGCACCATCCAACAGTCCCAGATTTTAACTGTAGCAAAATAAAACTCCTGGGAAGCTGATTAGTATTCAACCTGGTACTAGAAAACGACACACTGTTTACAGCAGTAACCTACCTGGTGTTGTCATTAAATGCAGCTCGGTCAGGTGAAGAAGAGTGCAGAGTTTGTCGTTGTAGCATATTTTATGCAACAAACGTGAGCTCACTTTGCGTGTGTGCCACAAGACAACAATAAGAGTTGGCAAAATATACTTGACTGATGACATAACTCTATCGAAGAGTCTGAGATAAGTGTCAGAATCTGAAAACCACACTGGAGAACAGTACTTCAAACAAGGAAGAAGAAGAAGAGTTGAAATACTAAGATATAACAGCTTCATCACGAAACATTCGACAACATATCCGTGAGATACCTAGTTTTTGAGAACCAGAGGAAGGAATATCATGTATATGCTTCTCAAAAGTCAATTTTTTGTCAAAAGTTACATAAAAAATCTTGAAAGAGTCAGGGACATTTAAAAACTCCGAGATTGGTAACGATTCAGATTTTGAACATGGTGTTCTTGTATTAAAAATATGAATAATTATTGTATAGCTATGTACAGGGCGGAGATTTGACTAAGATTTCATCTCTAAAAGTTGTGAAACATTTGGAAAGGCAAAAAGTTAAAGGATTTATAGTTCTTTCCATTCCTTTTATGTGTAGTGGTTTTTCAGGGACGAGAAAAGGTAGTATTTTTTCAAAAGCTATATCTAAATCCCGGAAAGAATGTGCTGTTTGGATGATTGCATTTATCCTGATACTTCGGGGATCAGCACCCGCTAACCCACCGTCCCACACACACGCAAACATGCTCAAAGAAGGAAAACTTCCTCTTCCTCAAGAGAACGCTTTTTTTATTCATTAGGATCTGGAAAATAATTCGTATAGATAATACAACAATACTTAAGGCATTTTGGTTCTGTAACGCAAAATCTGCTGCGAGACGAGAAATCATACTATGTTTTACTTTTCGGTCCGTGAATGATTCGTCTCGTGGTATTTTGATTTCTCGTTTTTATTTATCTTGTGTTGCCGTGTAAATCATAAGAGGAGACTTTGTTATAAGATTATCAAGGAAATGCCTTCATACAACAGGAACAGAGGATAACGCAGCTATCCCGACATCTTACTGAAATAGCTCGAACGCAAATTTGATATATGAAATGTTTCAGGTTTTCTTATTTCCGTCTGTGTTTCTGTGTATGGCGAGATTTGTATAGAAAGTATCATCACTTTTTTTCCGATAAATATTCCATTACTCGATTCCATTCGGAAGAAGAAAGGTCCATGACAGTCGTGGCAGGTTTTGAGTGGTCAAAATAAAGAGCAGAACACGAATTACAGTACCTTTTATTAATTTATTTTATTCAGAGCCAAGCTGACTACAGTAAATTGCTGAGACTACGTATTAACTCTCATACCAAAATGACACGCGACCCTTTTATTGTGTTAACACTCATCGCTTCGACACTGAGCGTAACGTTCAATTAATTTTTTTTTCTTACTCACTCCTAGTCTATTATTTTTGCATTTGGAAGAAACGTTAATAACCTTCATTTGCGCGAACAACTAATCATACCTAAAATATGTATGCTTTTGTATTACATGTGCACCTCGTTTATAAAGATACAGTTATGATTTGTTTACCGACTTTGTATTATGTGTGTTACATTTAGATATACCCAGTAACCAGTAACAATGATAATAATTTTTAACATGTGCATATACTGTATATTTGAGAAAGAGAGAGAGAGAGAGAGAGAGAGAGAGAGAGAGAGAGAGAGAGAGAGAGAGAGAGAGCCTGAAATTTTCCTGAATTAAGCCACCGTGTAATTAGTTCATTTTAGACTTGATTCATAATTAATCTGTTCATTACTGTTTTATTATTCAGGCGACGCATTCGGAAGCTTTCATTATGGCATCGTCCTCCGCTCCGTAGACTTTGATTCTGAAGGATACTAAATAATTCACTGTTTCAAAAATCCCAAGCGGTCTCGTGATAAACGGCGCGCCACCATTTCCTTCCTACATTTGCTTGAGAGATCAGCAGTCGCTGGATGTCCCAGCTTTATTTCCTTCTCTAATTCTGTGTTTATTTTCACTTGCGCTGAAATATTCTTATGTTGCTCCATTTTTTTAAAAATCAGGGATGTTTTCTTTTGAAGTTAAAGCTCAGTTATTTTATTCCTTTTGTATACCAGTTCATCTTTTTTGTGGACTTCAGATGCTTGTCTCATTTTTTTGAAAAACACATCGAATATTCATTGAGATCACTGAAGTGAAGTTGTCGTTCACGTCTTATTAACCAATTACAGATTTTTCACGGTAAATCTTGACATCTGTAATCGCTAAATCAGTGTAACCATACCAGTATGGAAACAAGTTTACTGTTACCAAGTACGATGCATCTACGACTAACTTTCAAATATGTTAAGTTATAGAAGATTTATTATGGAATGTTACCGTACAGTAATTGTTGCATAATTATTTTGAGTCAGGCAAGTTTAAAAATACAATGTAAGAGTGTGTAGAGATACTGGACGCTGCGATGGCTGTGCATATAAAGAATGAGAGGTGCTGAAACCAGACTTGGAAATTGTCAAGAAAAAAAAAATTACCATACAACTCCATCGAAAGGGAAGGTCCTTGGTTATTAGGGATTATATTTTGAAGTGATGGTGCCAAAGCAATGGCAACATTTTCTGGTGTCGTAAAGTATCTACAGTAATATCGTAGACAGGTGGTGTGAATTACAGAAAAGGTGCCATACATCCTGAGCCATAAAATTTTAGTTTCTTATTTTAACCCATTGGTAAAGAGTTTGAATAATAAAGAGGTTTTACCAGTGCTCAACTAAATCACCATTTTCGAAAAATGACATCGATTGAGTATACATTACAGTTTGGTGATAATGAATTAAATGTGCAAGAGCAAAGCTGTTAGGTAATAACGAACTTTCTTCATAAGATGATATCATTGTGAAAAGGATAAAAATTTTTTCAACCAAGAAATGTTAAACCGTGTTACAGTTGTCATAAAATAGGTCAGGGAAGAGGGTCTCACTTCTTAAACCGGACATACTGGAAGACTTATCATCATATGTTAAGACTGAGTGGACGTGCAGAACAAGGTAGAGCCACGTGCCACTTCGACATTGCCGTGGTACTAAAAAAAAAAGACAACGAGCTACAACAGCCTTGTTGCTTAGTTAGTATTGTTAGGCCACTATTGATCAGTTGCTTTAAATGATGACACATATCAAAGACTTAGTGGGTGTTTCGACAAAGAACTGCGCTAGTTAGTTGTTATTAAGTCCGTCGCTCGTTGCTCTAATTAGACTTGAAAATTTTATCGGGGATTTCTTAAACTATATCGATAGTACTTGCCAGGCTTTGTATACCATGGACTATGAATTTTCCTTAATATGTCTGCGCGATTCGAATGAAAAGATGCTCTTTTCCTATAACTAAAACAAAAATTAATTATAATTTGTATAAGGCTTCTGGCATTGTTGTTCGTGATCATTTTCTGTGCAAGAATACTGAATATAATTCAAAACTCTGTCCATGTTTTTTTAAAGCAGATAGTATCCCGTTTGTTTCGCAGAACATAAAGCATTTAAGATCATGCTAACTAAAATT
>JANJGK010000005.1:69054676-69058656 GCA_039081455.1 Macrobrachium rosenbergii | reverse complement strand
ATAATACATCAAAAGTCACTTATTAAACATCGTCCAGGGGAAAGAAATAATATAATTTTGTAATGATCTGAACCTTTAGTCTTCTGATGTAATTTTAATTATTTTTACAACGGGAATTAAAATCAAAGCATTGTATATTTTCACACCTTAGAATGTCTGTGACAAAGGTCGATTCTCTCCCAAACGTATTTTTATTCTTCATTATTTTCTTTTACTGGCTCTAATAACCATATTTGTTTCATTTATCGGAAAATGTTTATTTTGACTTATTTTCTAGAAAGGAAAACCTTCAGGTTCATTGGCCAAAGCAAATGTATAGGCTGCATTTTTCTGGCTTCTGTTCAGTATATTTCTTTTCTGCACTCTTTAGATGCCTGAACGCTATCCGCAATAAGGCAACACTCAATTCACAGGCTTTACTAACTGATAGTTTGGTTTATCTTAGGCCAACTGTATTATGCTTTTAACATAAGATAAATCTAGGCATGATGACTGATATCCAGGCGGTTTAGAACATTAAGCAATTAGTAGAAATTAAACGCAGTAAAATTGTAATCTTTAAAGCAGGAATCAATTGCCCTTGTCGAAGTCTTCGGTTGATCACACGTCAGCTTTAAACGGCCTTAATTGCATTATTTTTTCCTTTTTATAGAAAGTGAGTTCCATCACTAACAATTCTGAAATGTGTGACTTGATGTCCTTCAGACTGCGACCTCACTTTCTATGAAGTAATCGTTTGTCATGAAGAAATTGTCTTGCAGTCAGCATGAAAAATACAACTTTGTTGTGGTGAAGTGCCAAAATATAAAGACTTCCTTAACGAACACCTTAAATTAAGTAATTTAGCATAAATTAATTTTTTTATAACTACACACTTATGCAAACGAGATAAATACATGAATAGAATAGGTGGAATTGAAAATTATAATTTCAAACCTGCAAATGTCGGCACGACTTCCTTTTAATAAAATAAAAAAGAAAAACACGGAAGCTAAGAGCTATAAAACTTTTTTATGCAAACAATTCACATTCCGGGCTATGTAACAATATATACAGAGCATGGAAGAAGAAAGTTGGCAAATTCTATTGGCTATTACGTGGTGGATCCCATAAAACTCGTCTAGATGTGTATTTATCATATGATCAACACATGAGTACGTGTAATGCCGATAACAAAACTTCCAAGAAGTAAGGCATTAAATAATACACAACTATAACTGCCACAATTAATACCTTCCTCAGGTCTCAAACGCCTATTATAAAAATAAACAAAGACCAACCTGGTTATTACACAACCAATCAAAGAATTCAAGATTTTTACCTCACTTCAACCAGATACCTGAACTCTCATAACAATAAAAATTACAACTGAGTACTCTAAAGGTAACAGTGATCCCTTAGAAAGCTTATTAATCACGTGAAAAATCAAACTACGTTTATCAAAACAATGTAAGGTATCAACAGTTAAACAAGAAATATACTAGAGCAAAATGGCATCACTCCATCAAACAACTCTAACTGTTTCCCTGGTCTTAATTCACTTCGGCAACACTAAAGGAACAAAACATGTTTATCGTTTTGCCTTATATACACAATTAATCCATTTCAATGGTGTTCAATAAATGAAACACTGTTTTTAAAAAAGGTCAAATACCAAAATTTACTTTTAAATTCAAAATTTATAACTAGAATTCACAATCTGAAAAAAATTTACGTTTACTTGAAAACAACACAAAATTTAATTAAGACTTGAGTTAAATTATTAAACAGAACTAAATCACAAAAGCTTGAATTTATCAAGAAAATAAATTAATCAAGAACAATTTAAACTATTAAGAATTACTCAAGATGAAAAGAAAAACTTAGTAAATGAAAAATACATCAAGTATACAATGTAAAATTATTAAGAAATACTTAAATTGCTAAGTAAATAAATGTTAAATCACCGCTATATAAAATGTGAAAAATTAAGAGATTGCAAACACAAGAACACATAAAAATACACATAAGATTTACCAAAAACAATTTCACCAAGGCAAAAATTCCTTAATCCTTATTATACCATGGTAATAATAAGTAAAAAAAAAATACTTTATGTTACAGAAGCTTGTGAAAACTTTTGCAAAATCACTTGAAATGCAGCTGCTTCAGATTCACAACCACACTTCTGGTGGGTGCCATTACAAACATATACATTTTTCCTACATTCAGATCTCAAAAGCTAAGTTTAATATCAATGACTACACAAATATTTTATGTTAATAACTTCTCTCTTTTGGAGAGAGAGAGAGAGAGAGAGAGAGAGAGAGAGAGAGAGAGAGAGAGAGAGAGAGAGAGAGAGAGAACCACACAAACGGTCTCAGAAATTAGAATGATCAAACTTTTGGATTCCAGTTAGAAATGAAAAAATCAGGTGATATTATTAAGGCAATTTGAGAACGAGATACACAAGAGAAAATTCTAGAAGAGGAAGATGATGTCCCTTCGTGAGCAAAATGCTTTGGGACCAAAACTAGCGCATTACGACAATATATGATCAGAGCAATATACTCTTAAACATGACACAATTGCCATTGCTTCAGTGAGACAGTTGCTCATATTTCTCAAAAAGATATACATTTTTACCAGAAAATCGTGTGGGACAAAGCTTTTAACGAAACTTTAACACGATCAAAACAGACGGCAGCTGGCTAATTATAAATGGCATGATTTTAAAATAAGATGAAGAACCAAAGTTGGTTTTCAGAACTGAGCAACCTACTGTTTCCCTGACCTGTCAACACGTTATCTTTTGCGATGGCAATCGAAGCAAAACAGGCTTTCACTTCCACATACACTTGTTGCTCATATACCACGTTATTATTAAAAACGAATTATTAATTCCAAATTACCCTGTTAAGTTATCTAAATCACTAACCCTTTTCAGATCTGGCATTACGCTACATACAATGCTTCAACAATTTTTATCATTACACAGAATACATGATAACTAGAACAGTAAATATATAAAAATCGAGGAAAGATACACATATTACAAGGCAATAACATATATATATATATATATATATATATATATATATATATATATATATATATATATATATATATATATGATATTGCCTTGTAATATGTATATATATATATATACAGTATATATATATATATATATATATATATATATATATATATATATATATATATATATATATATATATATATATATATATATATGCTCATAATAATATTTTGTCATTTTATATTTTTAGGACTTGAAAATGAACAAAGCAATGTTTGAAACGTTGTTTTAAGATTACGTTTCTAGCACAATAAACATTTTAAATTAGAAGATGCTTTGACTCGTCTTCGCCCTTCGATTTATATTGAAGCTCAGATTTCCAGCTACCCAGGCTACTCCCAAAATTATATATAATGTATATATATATATATATATATATATATATATATATATATATATATATATATATATATATATATATATATATATATATATATATATATATATATATATATATGAAGTTGTTTATTATACAAAATCAGCCATACCCTTAGCAGGAAATGGCTTCAGAGTAACAGCAAGACGGCAGTCATGGCTAGGTTCATACTTTAGTTGGTGAAATGTGGATAATTCCCATGTGAAGTAAAACTTCCACAACATTAACAACCTCGCAGTTGCAATTTTTATGGAAATTCTATAAACTAGCATTTGGTATGGCAACGACTTTTTTCCAATTTATGTCTAAGAATTTTTGGAAAAACGCTTTTCCTGTAACCTCCCTTTCTACCTTTTACCGGTTATCTTATCACCTGTCATTAGAACATCAGTATAATGGTATCAATCACTGCTCATTATCCTAGTGTCTTTGCTGGCAGTGTAGTTCTGTTTTTTTATTTATTTTTTTTTCTTACTGTCACAAAGGACTTCAGGCATGTAAGCATATGAACAAGGATTAGGAGTGTCT
>JANJGK010000005.1:69029676-69049676 GCA_039081455.1 Macrobrachium rosenbergii | reverse complement strand
CTTTCAGAGAAAATCTTTTATTTTGGTTTCCACTGATGGCAGTGGGTTATCGTTAAGAGTTTCCTTCCTTATTTTCATTTAGTCTTCGCTCGTCTTGTTTACGATAAAATTAACATTAAAGGAAGGAAAGGACGGTCCCTAATTAAAATTTCGAGAGATAATGTGCACGACAAATGTTGAGTATAATTAATACTTTAACATGATGTAAGTATAATAAGTGTGTGGTACTGAAGACTGAAATGGAAGAGGTCTTTTAAAATCAAGTTCGTTAGTCATAAACATCAAGAGCCCCTCTTGCATACGTTACATTTACGCTTAGGAATTTTTGAGAAGCATTCACTCTTTCCATAAGCCTCCTCTGGTGCTTTCAGAATAAACAAAGACTACATTCCTACCTTTTAGTGCTACTGATACATCCAGTAAGGGAAGTCTGCCATTAATGCTGCCTTTTGAGATGAATTTGATTGCAGAAGTACCTAAAAAGGAAAACATGAGCTTTTAATGATTTCGAACCAAGAAGAATGTGATTTTACATAGAAATATACAGTAGGTGGTGAAGAAATATGTTAGAGGGAAATTCATCCCTAATCAAGTCGGCTTTAAAGTTAGCAAACAACACTCGTAACCGAGGTCCTTTTGCCAGTCTAGCTTATTAAACATATTGCTGACAAAAGGGTACTCAAATAGCACCCTTAGGCCAGAGCGTCATAAGAGACAATCCCGAAATCTCGGTGTCTGGAGTGAAGCCTTGTAACAGGTACTGTATAAAACCGTGCAGAAACCAGTTTTTGACGTTTAGTGAGACAATAGTGGCTCTCAGTGGGTAGCTACTATTGATCTGGATGAAGGTAATATAAGTTTGGTATGTAAGAAGTTAAAACATTACTTTTTACCTCTTTGAATTTTATTTCCTGTGGCTTTGGTATTCCTCAACAATTTTTTGCTTTAGTGTCTTTGCTGCGTACATTTTTAAACACTGTAGTGATCAAATGCAGCCTTGTAGCCCAGGATATCTCATTCACGGCTCAGGTCAACATAGGCGCTACGAATTTTCAACGTACCTTGACCATCCTTCAACCTTCACCAAGTGACTGAACCTGGTTACCCCAAATGCTAGGCAAAGTTTACACACAAACACACACACACACACATTATATATATATATATATATATATATATATATATATATATATATATATATATATATGTGTGTGTGTGTGTGTGTGTGTGTGTGTGTGTTAGTGTAAGCGCTTGTATATATGCATATTTTGTTTATCCGACTTCTCTTGAATTTTTAGTGTAGTATATTTCATAGTTTCAACATATTCATTTCCATATTAATTGATTTATACTTTGAATAACTTTTTTTTATCTGTCATTGTTTGGAAGCATTTTTTTTATCAGTATAATGGGTCCACTGTCTTTTGTTCTTTTGTTCATGCATTTTCCATCAACGCTAAACAAATATTTATATATTGCAATGGAACGTATATGTACAGTGTACAAGTGAGGAGGGTGAGAATGGTGAGAGAGAAAGGAGGACTGGGAGAAACAGGAAGGTTAGATTTCGGTACAAACCCATCGTTTGGTCAAATGTCCTGTAGGTTCTTTCAGCAGTAAGCTAAGGCATGGATGAGCTGCTGCTGGGTTTGTCCACTGTATCTTAAAAGTTTACTGAGGCCTTTGCAATTGGATAGATGCTCTGTCGCAGGAATTACCAACGCACGACATGATTTGATTTATTTTTATCTAAGCTTCCTGTCAGCCCACACTTGATATACAAGCTGAAAAGTGCATTTTTCTTTTTTTTTCTGATTTTTTTCAAACTTTCCTCATAAACAATTATTTAAATCCGTTCCGAGACTAACATAAGAAAGCCATGTTTTAAACAGTAAATCACTGGCCCTCGGCGACAAAATCTCTCCCAGTAAATCTCCTCTCATTTTTTTAATTGATTACTATTTACTGGGCGAATTCTACACATTTTGATGACGCTAACCGCAATACCCTTATTGCAGATGGTTTCATTATCCGCAAAACTTCAGTCAAAATGCTTTTTTATTTAGTCAAAACTTATAATGTTCATGTGCTCGGCTGTCAGTTCGACAGCAAACGTCTGTCATCGATAACAATCAATGTTTTTCTTTATCCTGACATGGGGTTGTCTTTTGTGAAAGCCCTGCCCAGCTTGCATTCAGCAACCCACGTCTTGACCATGGTAGAATTCCAGTCCATGCCATGTGTGTTGATCATCCTTCATGATAGGAATATCAGTTAATCACAAATTAAGAAACGACCTGAATACAAATGAAAGTTCAGTTTTGCTATAAAGTTATTAACAAAGTCATAGCCAAAATTTATGTGTTCAATGTACTGATCAGCTCCCAGTCACGTTGTCACCATAAGAAAACTAACTAGGTCAAATCTAACTGTAGGAGTTTTTAGTGGTGTACGGGGTGTGCACTGTCCTTCAGCAGCTACGATGTTACCGCCTTAACACACTTTCTCTCTCTCTCTCTCTCTCTCTCTCTCTCTCTCTCTCTCTCTCTCTGTACCTTGCCCTGAACTAGAGAGCATGTCCTGGTCTTTGTTAGAGCTTAGAGAATACAGGCAATCAACCAACATGGCGAAGTGAGCTCCTCAAGAGCCATGCATCTCCAACAATGACCCCACCTCATGCTACAGGCTAACGCAGTCCTATCAGCACAACAAAAGGTGATTCAAGTGCTTCAGGATGAGCTCATTTGTACCTTCTTGAATACAAGAGCGGGCTCCCTCTCAAGGACTCCAGTCTTCAGCCCCATGAAATGTAAGATCGGAATGTCTTAGGCGGAATTCTGGTCTTGGAGGTGCTCACTGTCCAGTTGGTTGAAACTTTGCAGATGGCCACCTACAGAAGCTGTTCATTATGTCTGGCTCCCCCTGGAGAGGCAACAGAATGGTGAGCTTGTATGGTGGTAGTGGCCAAGAGGTCTGGCCAGCCTCAACTCACCATCGATTACCAGTTACTTAACACATGCTGCATGAGAGAGAGACACCATACACCAGTGCCTTTTGATATGGTATTGGGAGTCCCTTCAAATTCTTTCAAGACTGTTGCTGATGCCTATTGGGGATTTCATCAAGCAAAACTGGAGAGGAAAGTTGCAAGCTCACTACCTTCATCATGCCTGGGGGGTGGTACCAGTATTGCTAGACATCCATGGGCCACTGCTCTGGCTCAGGCACCTACACGTCAAGTCGATGATGCCATTCAATAGGTACCTTGGAAATACAAGTGCGTCGACGACACATTTTGGCATACCTATAACTTAGTTGTTCATCCGACGGAAGAATAATACATTTTTCTGCAATTAGTCTGTGAAGCATAAATTTGCCAGTGAAGTACAGCGACGGTTTAAGCGGTGAAAGGAAGTCTCGCTTCCGCCATCTTTATAAATATATTGCCTTCATATATCAGCTCACATTCCTGTCCTCGTCTTTGAATCATCTGGCGTGGATGTGCGATCGTTTCTCCCTTCCGTAAGCAAGACGGTTCAAAGAGATAAATTATAAACTAAGCTTCGTTTATTTCTGCGATGCTTAACATTAACAAGGCAAATTCTATTATTTTAAATTAGGTATCTAGACGGCAACTTTACTTGTAGACTCTAAAAGACTGAATGTAATAATCCTTACCTTTCACTGAGATAGTAAGTGTTTACATACACGCTCGCGCGCACACACACACACATACTTATACAGACATACATACACACACACACATATATATATACATATATATATATATATATATATATATATATATATATATATATATATATATATATATATATATATATATTGTTACGAACCGAGGTTTTCGGCCCTTAAGAAAAACACAGGATCTTTATAGATGGAAAAACTATTGGGGCTGCTCTGGCTAATCGACAGCTCGCACACACAAAGAAGGAGGAATAACAAAAATACAGGAAATGGTTATAAAAATAGATTTATTAATATTAAACTTAGTAATCTTAAATAAAAAAGAAAACCATAACAAAATGAGCCAGGTCCGGGCCACGAAACACAAAAATAAAGCAGTATTACTTTATATAAAAAAAGAAGTACCAGCAGCAGTCGATACAAAAAAAAAGCCATCTCCAGCGAAGTCCACCAACTAACGACAACAGGCCGTATTATCACGACGTCCTGTTGCCGTCTCGCCAAAATACAAAGGACACGGGGCCACTGCACCCGAGCCAAAACTGCCGACAGGGTCTCCACCTGCGGCCAACAAACAACCATCTTCGTTGGTGCGCTGCTCCAGTCTGGGCCCAAACACCGGCTGCCCAAGAAACGTCCTCAAAGTCGAACTGCTGCTGGTACTCAAAAGTTCTCTTCCCCAAGAGAACAACCTGTTCGCTACTGCTGCCCGAACCTGACTAAAAGTTGGCGCCACGCCACCACAGACGTCAACAATCCTGTGAAAATAAGAGGGGAGGGGAGAGGATTAGCCAAATAAATAAACAGGTAACTACCGTACCGCCCATAGAACAACCAAAGATCCTAACATATATATATATATATATATATATATATATATATATATATATATATATATATATATATATATATATATATATATATATATATATATATATATATATAATGTGTGTGTGTGTGTGTGTGTGTGTGCGTGTCTGGTTGTTGATATCTGAAAAAAATGTTTTTGTACAAATACATACAATTTTTTTAAAAATCTGATGTACAAACTCATACCATTTATTATGCATAATTAGTTATAAATACAACCTTTGCCAAACGTTATAATTTTTTTGAGTTCTCTCAAACGTGCACTTATAAATTTTGTACACAACTATTATGTAGATTATAAACATATTGTTTTGTAATTAGCATATTCATTCCATATATGTGAACTATACCTAAAGTTTTCGACGACAAAAATGGTCGATCTTTTCAATCCCTGGACCAATCACCGCTTAGGTCATACGCAGGACCTTATCTTAGACATCTTTATATATTTCTTCTACAGTCCGGACATTCTGTATATGAAAAAAAGCATCTCACCATCATCAGGGTCTTTCAGTCTCTTTCTCTTTTGACTTTGCTTTTAGACAGGAGGACCTCAAAGCCAAAATTCAATTAATCTTTCATACCTTTTCTCTGTGGATTGCATTGATCGATATGGAAAAACAGAATTGGCTAAAGTCAACAAAGATATTTAAGCAGACTAATCCCCGTGAGAGGACATTGTGGAAGCGGGTTTGTCCTCACTGTTGGTGGGCTCACTGAATCTAAAAAGTGGAGCCAGGAGCTTTATAATTGTAGCATGAACGTTCATGTGAATGTTCTTTCTATAGCTCCTAGATTCGAGATGACTTTGCACATTTTCTGTCATTCAAAGCATTATATATCATATCAGAAGAAAGGCCTTCAATTTTATATAATTTTTTTTCTTGTTATACTAAATAGAATCCAGACTATGCAAAACAACTTCGCAAATCATCGTGAGATCTCCACTGATTAAGAGTTTCTTTATTTACACTTTTAAATTGTAGAAGCATTTCAACAAAATTTTGTAGCACTTATAATGATAGGATTTTCCTGCTACTTTTTAGGGGTTTACAATTTTCCCGTTACCAAATCTTTCCAGAGAAACGCATGTATCTATGCTCCCCCTTTATTTGCATCTTGCCGGTTAGATAAGAACGTTTTACTGAATTTGCATATACAGCTTGGCCAAATGATACATGGCGTTTTCATTCGACTAGGGGGAGGGTATTGTTGGAATAATGACGTGACAAAGTTTTCCTTCTCTTTTTAGTTTGTATTCCTATCAGCTGACGGAATCTCCCTTTTTTTTGACGATTTGGTTTTAATATATTCCCAAATTTTCTGTCTGTCTGTCTGTCTATTGAGTCCTGAAGCCGATGAACCCTGATTGTGAAATAGTGCATGAATCCGGTAACCCTGACTGTGAAATTGTGCATGAAGCCAGTGAACCCTGATTGTGAAATTGTGCAATCTGAAGAACTGAGGAAAGAACAAATGGCGAAAAGTCCTTGAATGAACCTCAATATAGAGGCTATAGGTTAGTAACCCTTTTGAAGCGTATATTGGAATGGCCTTATTAGGATTTCACAGTTTCGTTTTTTTTTTTTTTTGCCGAGAATCTTAACATTTGCAAAAATTAAGTATATCTGATATCCAAGAACAGGAGCCTCGATGGCTCGGTCGGTAGAGCAGCAGACTCGGACTTCATAAGAAGTCTGTGTCGCGGGTTCAAATCCACAGCCAGCCGGTCAGAGGGCAGAAACTTTGCTATCCGTGTAGAAACCCCGGGATTATGTATGTAATCAACGGATAGGTTTGCTGAAAGCAAATGGGTGTTACAGACTAATACACACAAAGAAAGCCACTCCAACATCTTCTGAAAACATAACATATGCCTTACACATCTCGAACTGTTGGCCTAAACCGCTCACGTCTCTTCGCTGCTGGGAGAAAGGGAGCTGGGGATTTGGCACGATACATATACAAATGTGGTACTGTGGTCTAAGCGGTGTCAGGCAGGGCAGCCGATCAAGGCTACGGCCTACCCCAACGCCAAATCAAAAAGTCCTTCAAAAGAAGGCATCGTGCTTACCCCATATGAAAAATGGGAAAAAGCACGTTAAACGAAGAAGAAGATCTGAAATCCAAGAACAATGGCCTGCGGAAAGTTAGACAAAATACGCCTACAGCTACGCAGTCCTCCTTCCCTTTTTTCTTGGCTGGCGATCATTACTTTAAAAAAATTATGATTGTGATAAAAAAAATGTCCTCCAAGGCATTTTTTTAAAGTTTAAATATAATAATCTGATCGTTTATCAATTCATACACAGAAGTAAAAACAATTTTTACAAGTTCTCGATGTAATTGAATGAAGAGGAGTTATCAGGAGCTAGTCACTCGTGTTATATAAGCACACACACACACACACACACACACACACACACACACACACATATATATATATATATATATATATATATATATATATATATATATATATATATATATATGCGTCTGTCTGTGTATAAGTATGTATATAACGAACTTTAGTAATAAATCATGTTGAAAATCTATCTTTTGTTCTCTATATATTTCATTTACTAAAGGAGAAAATATTGGATTATTGGATGATCTATAGCAATACACGAAAGGAAGTCTATTCCTCAATGAATCATGCCAGTAACAATAAACCACGCTTTCACAAAAAACTTAAGTATAGCGCAATAGCAGTTGTATTACCATAGAATCATGAATACCGAGGATAAGTGTATGAAATAAAATACTTCAGTACCGAGACAATTTAACGTCTAAAAGTGACCTGAACAGACGAGCGGCAGTTCATACTCAACAACACTGACAAACTGAAAATCGGCACCAAATTAGAATGATCGGAATATCCAAATGACAATTACCTGTATGGCAGAGTCCTAATGGTTGCAATAGAACGTATGCAAACCAGAGGCACATCATCTTAAATACAATAAATATGCATTTAATAGACTGCAGCTGAGGAAATTCACATTAATTGCTTTGAGCAGCCAACGCACATCGAGTTAATTAAGCAGATAGCCGATGTCATAATTACATCTACATTACTGACTACATTTAAATGCTAAGTGGAGGTCTTTTGTGGATAATGTATGATCGCGTATATACATTTGAATGCCCCGACATGTTTTGATCTATAAAATTTGAATTGATATTAAAAAATCATGATGCAACGCATATCGGAATTGTTGATAGTTTTAAATGAAATCAGATTAATGTTTACTCTACTAAAGCCTAGTTTAATTTTTTGGAACATTTCTTGTAATCACTAACCACTGTAATATGCCGGTTTCATAGAAAAATCTCAAAATGAGTGGGTGAAAATTATCCGAGTTTGCTAACCAAAATCAGAATTATTTTAACATACGAATACCAATACCAGAGAAAGTTCTCTATTCAAGCAAAAATAAACTGGTTGTGAAAGGTGGAAATACCCTACGCTCTTAGTCCTGAAAGCATAATCCTGGCTTGGAAAGCCAAGATAATGCGGGAATATGTTTTGAGGTGCATAAAATCCAAGGAAAATAAAGTCAGTTTGAAGAACAGAACCGATGAAACGAAAGGCACCCGTATAATAAACGTCTAAAACACTTTATGACCCTGGTATCCAAGGAGTTACTTGTGTGCGGACAGAAAAGAAATCCAGCATGACGAACCAAAATGAATTACAGAAGCTTGTGTCAACAAGGACATCAAATGACAAGAGAAATGAAACACAAGAGTGAAAATACATACCGGGATACAGATCAATATGGCAAAGAAGCTTGAAGGTACTTGGAAAAAATCCACCAAAGAACAGAGTAGGAAACATACGCTCAAATCCATGTTTGTGGTTGGATGAAACTAAAGTTTAGCCCCGAGCACAAGAGTTAGCAGGTATTCAAAAGACAGTACAGACGAAAAATACGATCTGACCTTTAATATTTTGAAACTGTTGTCAAATGGTAGACGTTTATAAAAGAACAATTTTCATTAAAGGAAAACTAAAATTCCAATATATTTTGTCAAAATTTCTGGATTATACTCAAGATATTCAAAATGTCTATAAAATAGACGTAAAATAATTTAGCAGAATGGAAAATTTAACAAAGCGCAAAAGACCATAATGAATGCTGGATGCGTGTATTCAGCGTCGACTGGATACAAAATAAATAAACTGTATTGTATATGAATAAAACCTCAAGAGGTCCAAGTAAACAAACAGAAACTTAAAAGTCACTTTTCTGGTTATGATGCCTGAATTATATAGCTGAATTTAAGACCTAGACTATGAATTATAAAAAGTCCAGCACTTTACTCGCCATCTGACACATGATGAAGCATTTTAATGAACATACTGTAACATTCGCAGCATTCCCAGCTGACCGCTTCGATGAAAGATATTCTGCGGAATAAAACGTAAAGAAAGTTCAGCTTCAGTTAAGCATATTAGTTGTAGGTTGCACGTATATTACTCTTTTCTTTTACCTTTCCGTTCCAGTTCTGATTTAATTCGATACCCTTGATTAATTTTACTACATTTGGGTATCCTAAGGCAAAATAATAATTTTAACAAGAGTTATATGTAATTTTAATTATTTTGTTGACATACCACTGTTTCTTTAGAAGCTTCAGCAATTTGTATAATAGTTTCGTCACTGTTTTTTCAGGGCCCATAATACATGATGTGAGTCATAATTTAATGCAGCAGCACAGACCAAAAATAAACGACGCCGCTCCTGTACTTTTCCAGGTGTAACAATTCAGTTGCAAATTCATAACTTAATTGACATAAATTATGCATGAAGTAGTACGCTGCGCTTCTCAATGGAATCATAAAAATCCCGTGTAGCATCAAATACTAATGGAATACGCGCTCTCTCAGTTAAGATCGGAATATTAATGTTTATATTAAAAATTTCCTCTTGATATAACTGACCTGCATAGGAGCGAATTTGACTTCAGTTACGAGATATAAAGGCAGAATACGCGAAAGGAAAAATCAAAGCTCTGCAAAAACTGAGGAATCCATAACAAAACTGCGAGTGAGAAAGATATTGCATATATATGTTAAGATGGCGATAACATTTTCACACTGTCACTCCAATTCTTAAGTCATTTATATGACTCTAATTCGAGTATTCATCTTATAAAAATAATCTCTTTCGTCTTACTAATCTTCTTGGCATATCTAAATGGAAAGTCTTCAGTATTAGCAATAATAGCAAGCAAACTCACTAACTACAAATTAGTTAATTAATGATTTACTAACTGCGAGGCAAACACACATAATTGTGAACTAGGGCGAAAAGTAGTGTGAAAGCGCTGGTCAGTTTTGTAGAACAAAGCACTAAATGTCTCGAGTTCCAGTAAGACAACGACACACAATATGACTGAAACAAGGTTACTGATCTTTTTACATGAAGGAATAACTTTACATTGGTGTTATATAATGACTTATTTTTAGCGTGGCTCTGACCGTCGTAGTTCTTGACAACCTCTTCCAGCTCAACCCCACGGAAGGAAACCATTTCGGTTATGCAAGTTTAAGCCGTTTGAATCGCAGATTTTGCTTCAGGGGAAATGTGCAAAGGAAAGTGCTTAGCATTCGTTTTCCAGAGAAAATGCGCTGAATTTATTCCTTATCCCTTTTTTTAACATGGACATGCGCTTTATAGTTAAAGATTAAATTGCCATTATGTTAAATTATTTTGTATTTATAAACTCGGAACGCATTTTTGAATTCTTGTAGATACTTTTAGTTAGCATAATCTTAAATGCTTTATGTTCTGCGAAACAAACAGGATACTATCTACTTTAAAAAAACATGGACAGAGTTTTGATTTATAATCGGTATTCTTGCGCAGAAAATGATCACGAACAACAATGCCAGAAGCCTTATATAAATTATAATTAATTTTTGTTTTACATATAGGAAAAGAGCATCTTTTCATTCGAATCGCACAGACATATTAAGGAAAATTCATAGTCCATGGTATACAAAGCCTGGAAAATACTATCGATATAGTGTAAGAAATCCCCGATAAAATTTTCAAGTGTAATTAGAGCAACGAGCGACTGAATTAATAACAACTAATTAGCGCAGTTCTTTGTCGAAACACCCACTAAGCCTTTGATATGTGTCGTTATTTAAAGCACCTGAACAATAGTAGCCAAACAATACGAACTAAGCAACAAGGCTGCTGTAGCTCAATGTCTTATTTTAGTACCACGGCAATGTCGAAGTGGCTCGTGGCTCTACCTTGTTCTGCACGTCCGCTCAGTCTTAACATATGATGTTAAGTCTTCCAGTATACGCATGTCCGGTTTAAGAAGTGAGACCCTCTTCCCTGGCATATTTTATGACAACTGTAACACGGTTTAACCTTTCTTGGTTGAACAAATTTTTATTCTTTTCACAATGATATCACCTTATGAAGAAAGGTCGTTATTACCTAACAGCTTTGCTATTGCACGTTTAATTCGTAATCACCAAACTGTAATGTATACTCAATCGATGTCATTTTTCGAAAATGGTGATTTAGCTGAGCACTGGTAAAACCTCTTTATTGTTCAAATTCTTTGCCAGTGGGAGTTCCTCGTTCGAAGAGTCGGTAGAGTTCTCGGCTAGCACTCTGCTAGGCCCGAGTTCTAGTCTCCGGCCGGCCAATGAAGAATTAGAGGAATTTATTTCTGGTGACAGAAATTCATTTCTCGGTATAATGCGGTTCGGATTCCACAATAAACTGTAGGTTCCGTTGCTAGGTAACCAATTGGTTCTTAACCACGTAAAATAAGTCTGATCCTTCGGGCCAACCCTAGGAGAGCTGTTAATCAGCACAGTGGTCCGGTTAAACTAAGGTATACTTAACTTTAGCCAGTGGGTTAAAATAGGAAACTAATATTTTATGACTCAGGACGTATGGCACCTTTTCCGTAATTCACACCACCTGTCTACGATATTACTGTAGATATTTACGACATAAGAAAATGTTGCCATTACTTTGGTACCATCACTTCAAAATATAGTCCCTAATAACCAAGGACCTTCCCTTTCGATGGAGTTGTATGGTAATTTATTTATTTATTTTTTTTTTTGGCAATTCCCAAGTCTGGTCTCAGCACCTCTCATTCTTTATATGCACAGCCATCGCAGCGTCCAGTCTCTCTACACACTCTTACATTGTATTTTTAAACTTGCCTGACTTAAAATAATTATGCAACAATTACTGTACGGTAACATTCCATAATAAATCTTCAATAACTTGACATACTTGAAAGTTAGTGGTAGATGCATCGTATTTGGTAACAGTAAACTTGTTTCCATACTGGTATGGTCTTACAATAATGTAGCGGTTACAGATGTCAAGATTTACTTTGAAATATCTGTAATTAGTTCAAAAGACGTGTACGACAACTTCCCTTCAGTAGTCTCAATGAATATTCGATGTATTTTTCAAAGCAATGCGACAAGCATCTGAAATCCACAAAAAATATGAACTGGTATACAAAAGGAATAAAATAATTGAGGTTTAACTTCAAAAGAAAACATATCCCCGACTTTTTACACAATGGAGCAATATAAGAATATTTCAGCGCAAGTGAAAATAAACACAGAATTAAAGAAGGAAATAAAGTCGCAAAACCGGGACATCCAGCGACTGCTGATCTCTCAAGCACAAGCAGGAAGGAAATGGTGGCGCGCCGTTTCTCATGAGGCCGCTTGGAATTTTTGAAACAGTGAATTATTTAGTATCCTTTAAAATCAAAAACCTTCGTAGCGGAGGACGATGCCATAATGAAAGCTTCTGAATGCGTCGCCTGAATAATAAAATAGTAATGAAAAGATTAATTATGAATCAAGTCTAAATGAACTAATTACACGGCGGCTTAATTCATGAAAATTTCAGGCTCGGTTCTCTCTCTCTCTCTCTCTCTCTCTCTCTCTCTCTCTCTCTCTCTCTCTCTCTCTCTCTCTCTCTCAAATATATATATGCACATGTTAAAAATTATTATCATTATTACTGGTTACTGGGTATATCTAAATGTAACACACATAATATAAAAGTCGGTAAAAATTCATAACTGCATCTTTATAGACGAGGTGCACATGTAATACAAAAGCATACATACTTTAGGTGTGATTAGTTGTTCGAGCAAATGAAGGTTATTAATGCTTCTTCCAACTGCAAAAATAATAGACTGGGAGTGAGTAAGAAAAAAAATTAATTGAACGTTACGCTCAGTGTCGAAGCGATGAGTGTTAACACAATAAAAGGGTCGCGTGTCATTTTGGTATGAGAGTTAATACGTAGTCTCAGCAATTTACTGTAGTCAGCTTGGCTCTGAATAAAATAAATGAATAAAAGGTACTGTAATTCGTGTTCTGCTCTTTATTTTTACCACTCAAAACCTGCCGCGACTGTCATGGACCTTTCTTCTTTTGAATGGAATCGAGTAATGGAATATTTAACGGAAAAAAAATTTATGATACTTTCTATACAAATGTCGCCATACACAGAAACACAGACGGAAATAAGAAAACCTGAAACATTTCATATATCAAATTTGCGTTCGAGCTATTTCAGTAAGATGTCGGGATATTTGCGTTATCCCTCTGTCCCTGCTGTATGAAGGCATTTCCTTGATAATCTTATAACAAAGTCTCCTCTTATGATTTACACGGCAACACAAGATAAATAAAAACGAGAAATCAAAATACCACGGGACGAATCATTCACGGACCGAAAAGCAGAATTTGCGTTACAGAACCAAAATGCCTCGTCTTAAGCATTGTTGTATTATCTATACAAATTATTTTCCAGATCCTAATGAATAAAAAAAGCGTTCTCTTGAGGAAGAGGAAGTTTTTTTCTTTGAGCATGTTTGCGTATGTATGTGGGACGGTGGGTTAGCGGGTGCTGATCCCCGAAGTATCATTCAAATAGCACATTCTTTCCGGGATTTAGATATAGCGTTTGAAAAAATACTACTTTTTCTCGTCCCTGAAAAAACTACTACACATACAAGGAATGGAAAGAACTATAAATCCTTTAACTTCTTGCCTCTTCAAATGTTTCACAACTTTTAGAGATGAACTCTCAGGTAAATCTCCGCCTTGTGCATAGCAATACCATAATTATTCATATTTTTAATACAAGAACACCATGTTTAAAATCTGAATCGTTACCAATATCGGGGTTTTTAAATGTCCTTCACTCTTTCAAGATTTTAGTTGTAACTTTTGATTAAAAAATTGACTTTTGAGAAGCATATACATGATATTCCTTCCTCTGTTTCTCAAAAACTAGGTATCTCACGGATATGTTGTCGAATGTTTCGTGACGAAGCTGTTATATCTTAGTATTTCAACTCTTCTTCTTCTTCCTTGTTTGAAGCACTGTTCTCCAGTGTGGTTTTCAGATTCTGCCTCTGATCTCAGACTCTTCGATAGAGTTGTCATCAGTCAAGTATATTTTTGCCAACTCTTATTGTTGTCTTGTGGCACACACGTGAAGTGAGCTCACGTTTGTTGCATAAAATATGCTACAACGACAAACTCTCTGCACTCTTCTTCACCTGACCGAGCTGCATTTAATGACAACACCAGGTAGGCTGCTGCTGTAAGCAGTGTCGTTTTCTAGTACCAGGTTGAATACTACTCAGCTTCCCAGGAGTTTTATTTTGCTACAGTTAAAATCTGGGACAGTTGGATGGTGCAGATGTGGAATCTTCGGCTCTCCAAATATCTAAGCATGGAGCAAATTCGTTCCTGCTCTCCGCTGACGTCTCCTGAATTCGCGCGTATCGGTTTTATTTTCTATTCCCTCGTGTATAATTATTTATCACTTTTTCCTATAACTTGTCCCTCTCGCTACAGGCTGATTTCCCTTTGGAGCCCTCTAGGGTCAGTTGGTTCTGTCTAAATGGGGTTTCAGCTAAAGATTTAAAAAAAGAAAAGTAATGAGTTTTCCATGCATCTAATACTTCTCATTTGAACATAAAGCCTATTGGCTATGGAAGACAGTAAAAACGGTGGACCCCGAGATGAATACATGGATACATGAAAACTGCCACCAGCAACCGAATGGAATGTGAAGCCTTTCATAAAATATTCAATTCTGATCTGACCTCAAAATAAAGGTGTTTTTCCGTGCGGTATCCATTGATGGATATTAATATTGACATCAAAGAACATGATTCATTAGGGAATATAATTTGCAAATTCATGAGAGGCTTCCGGAAGAAGTGCAAATCTCTGCTAATTTACAGTTTTTTTATCAGCTTTTCAATTATATCAGTCTAATATCTAATTGGGGCAGATAAAAGGAACTTTATGATGGAATAAAAATAAAAAAATTTCACAGAAAGGCTAATTAAGAGAGTAACAAAGAATATCGTTGTTGTCGATAACATAATTATGCTATCAGGGGCATCACTATAATACCGTTGGTGTTTTGTTTGAAGCTTAAACATGTTACATCGATTTTATACAGCATATTTACCCGATTATCTCAGACAATGTCTATGTAAGCTGCTGTGATATAGGTATCACATGACCACCAGGAAGGAGTAAGAATGAGACTTTAAACGTGCGTGCATATGCGCGTGTGGCTGTTAAAAGTTAAGTATACCTTAGTTTTACCAGACCACTGAGCTGATTAACAGCTCTCCTAGGGCTGGCCCGAAGGATTAGAGTTATTTAACGTGGCTAAGAACTAATTGGTTACTTAGCAACGGGACCTACAGCTTATTGTGGAATCCGAACCACATTATAGCGAGAAATGAATTTCCATCACCAGAAATAAATTCCTCTAACTCTTCATTAGCCGGCCGGAGAGTCGAACTCGGGCCTAGCGAGTGCTAGGCCACAACTCTACCGCCTCGCCCAACGAAGAGCTGCGCGTGGCTGTGTGTGAAATGAAATGACTCTACACAATCCAAAAACAAAAGCTGCTTTTTATTGCACATAATACCAAGATAGAAAAATTAAGCGACCACAATAACTTCAGGTGGATTATCGTCCATAAAATAGAAACATTGCAAAGAAAGTGTTAATGACACTGTTTTCAACCAAACTGTTTTTTTCCGTTATTGACATGTTGCCCAAGAGTAATTATAGTAAAACAGAGACCAATGAAATAATCCTGATACAAAAATAACATTACAGTGAATACAATAGTACTGGGACTGAAAACCCCTTATATAAAGTACAGGGGGCAAATAAACTTTCATAACTGTGCATTGCAACATTAACATCTCATGAGAAAACAGTAAACTAAATGAAGTAGGCAGTAATTATAATGAGTAATCAACATGGGTTATCAGACCTAAACATCACAAGATAAGAATCAGTTATAAGGTGATTTGGAATCTTAGGCATTTTCGTATACTCTTGTATACTAGACGACGTTTTCAGAGAGTAATGTTAATCCTTTGGAATTTTCCAGATCTCGAACTGGTAATTATGGCTGTCAAGGAACGGGTTATGTAGCAGCCCGGCTTAGAAATATGAGAAATTTCTTCGAGTTTTGCATATACGCACGTTCAGATGCTGTGCTGCTTCATATTCTATTTTACAAACAAGTTTTCATAAAATGAAGACGACCGATTGTTTTTATGACAGTGAAAAAGACTACGATAAGTGACGACACTTGGCATACAGAGGCAGTTAACGATTCTTACTACACTGAAACAATAGCTCATGGGATCTTGTGTGTGTTTGTGAGTGTGTGTGTGTGTTTCTGTACAACTAATTTAACGTTTAACCTCAAATCATTAATTCGAACAATTACCTGCCTTTTTCATTCCCTACATACAAACCCCCCCCCTCCTCTCTCTCTCTCTCTCACACACACACACACACGCACACACACACATACGCATACACGCCCACACACACATTAAACACACACACAATGACAGGCAAGCGTTTATTTGTTCTTTAATCTTACTTAAATTGTTTCCCGTTTCAGTACAATCTGGAGAGAAAAAGGGTGATTGTCCAATTAGCATCAAACGGTCAAGTCTTCAGTGGCACCGAACACCACGGGGTTATTCAATTATGATCTCTTTTTATTTTATAAACTCACCAATTAGGCTCTTACATATTGCTTGCAGAATTAGTCATTACGACCATAAGAGTCGCATCAATCTAGTGAAGGGTTACTAATTTCATTAGGATTTTGTTCCTATTCCCCCCATGTCGCTTTATATATTAGTTCCGGAGACGCTGATGGTGAAGTTGATTACGGAATGGAACTCAGAGAAGTAAAATATGTAGGAATTAGTGAATTTCACGCCATAGTAAGACGTTCACTTCTTTAAATCAAACTCTGAAGCCCAATAGAAGGCCTTTAACAAAGGTAAATACCACCGATGAACATTCATAAGCCTTCTCCACTTAGCTGGTGGCTATATATCTTTTCTGTAAACTGTGAAAGTAGCAATTAACGTTTCTCTGACTCACATACGTGATCAATTCACTTCTAACGTCATGGAGAACTTAATGGTGCACAAATGAGCTCCACCACTGATTAGTGAGATCATATTGAGAGCTCATTGTGTGTGTGTGTGTATGTGTTTGCGTGAGAAAGAGCGAGAGAGACTACAGACATACATACAAACATACATACATACATATATATATGGGCCGTGACTGAGGCCACCACCGGACAGAAAACTCGATTGCACCGAAGAAACTTCGGTCCATTTTTGACTTGTTGAATCTAATGACCACGTGTTTAAATTTTAGGAGAGGTTTTTATTTTGAAAAGGTCAGTAATCTTTGTTTCATCGTACGATCCCTTGTGATGGTACCAGCATAGACACCAAGTAAGACGGAGAACGGCTGCTAACATTTCGAGAGAGAGAGAGAGAGAGAGAGAGAGAGAGAGAGAGAGAGAGAGAGAGAGAGAATAAGCTTTGCGTGCTCTGTAAAGCCTTGCATTCTAGAAAGTTTTTCTCCAGATTACCCACGTACTTTTAAACATTTCAAAAATGAAAGAGTTGGAGATCGATAAGATATTAGAAGTTGCTAAACTCCTCATGGCATATTTACAAAATTAAATTGGATTCGAACAGAAAAGGTGAACATCGATTATGTTCAAACACAAAAAGCCATTTCCTTGAGTTTACGGCATATATATAATCATATTCCTTGTGTTCTCAGACCTGTGGCAATCATCTCTCAGATTGATTTCTTGGGTGGAATCATGAAACGGAATTACTCATTTTACCAGCAATGTTTTAATCATTCTGGATAAAATCTTAATAGAGGCATTTTATTTGCGGCTGCTAGTTTTGAAAATAAAAAAAGTAAAAGTTGGTTACCGATTTTCTTTATCATTTCTTTCTGTGGATACTTATATTCCGAAAACCCACTGAGCTTAGACAAAGGTTAGAACTAGAAAAAGAACCACAACACCGCCTCGCACTTATATATAGGTGAACAGTTCTGCTACAAAGTAACAGCTGCTTTAATTTTTTGCTCCTTTTGACGGGAAGGTGATACCTCCAACTAGTAGCAGAAAGTCGGTTTTCTCTAAATTTTTTTCAGTTTTGTTTCATCCGTCGTAAGGAGTAATTTTTGCGCTCACTAAGTTAGTCTCCATTGCATTACCCTTTAAGCCTAGTTTCAAAATAGTCACCCAAGCTTTGATCAGACTCGTAACGTTAAGTAATTTCATCTTTTCCTGTAGAGGTTAAAAGTTGATTTTTAAACGCTCAAAGATCTCTTTCTCTTAATTTTATTCAGATGAGTAGAATTCCTTCAGTCTATCCATGAATTCATTGCATGAAGTTCATCTTCCTTTGAGGCTGAAACGCCTCAGTTTCTCTGAAGTACATCTCTTCCCTTCCCAAGCCGAAGCCATCTGATTCTTATTCAAGAGCATTTACAGGCAAATGACAAGTAGGATACCAAGAATACTTCCCTTTTATTGTCTTGATTCTGTACACGGGGGAGGTAGAGAGGGACATTGTGAGAAAGAGACCCTTCCCGGGTGAGATCAACGCATCAACAGGCTTTCGTCTTCCGCAGAGTTTCCTTTTTCGAACTTGCTGTAGAGGGAATGATCAGGTTATGCTTTGATGAAATCTTCTTCGCTTGTGTATAGAGTGCAATTGCAGCTAAAGGGCTAAGGAAAGGGTAAGCCTTCTTTTCAAGCTTATCGCTTAGTCAGGGCATGCGTACACATACGCTACAAGCACACATTTGTTTAGAAACATGAGTGATATCTATGTGCTAAATATATTTAATTAGTATTTTTAAGGCTAACCGAAGTCAATACCATGCTTCCAAATTTTGCTTATTGAAAACTACAATAACCTTTGTAATGTACAAACTCACCATGGCAAAACATTTACAAAAATATTTCTAAAGAGAGCTTCAATTTTACTTCACCATGATAAAATGTGTTACGAAAACGCCAGTTTTTACGTAATGATATTCATTTTATGTATGCAAGAATACATACATTGTTCTCTTGACATGTGTGGATCGTCTCTGAATTCCAAGTAAGCCAGCTTAATCTAACAACGAAACATCAGCCAAAGAGTTCGTTACCTTTTATACGAAAAATCATATTGATAAAAAAAAGCAAAAAAAAAAAGAAAGAAAAAAAAAAAAACAACCGAAGGCTGAACGATGACAACGCCCATCTTCAATTGTGTGATCTCTTCCCCTGCTTGAACCGGTCATCAAGACCGAGCTTCCAATGCACACTAGGCTTATTGTGTGATCAGTTTGCAGGCAGGACGCAGGCAATACCGAGAAAGGAATCCAAATAGGACCAAAATTCTTCTCGATACATTGGACTCTTGAATGATGAACTAGAATTTTGAGTTCGCTTGTCTAACCACGCCAGGCATTCTGTGACATATTTCGCATTGGACCCTGGAAATTGAGTACAAGATTCAGCCCGATGTATTCGATAACTGCTTTTTCTTCTTCTTTTCACAATATAAGAAAAATAAAGGGAATATAGACCTCGAATGAATACGTGGATCGTCGAGACATAGCTCCAAGTAGCATCTATATACAAATTAAAACGATGCATGATTCAATCTGTTGGTGCAAAAATGTCCAAATTATAAGAGATATTCATTTCTAAAAACTCTCTTGGACACATGAAATACCGTACAGTTGATCATTACACTCAAAAGAAGAATAAGCTTTCAACATTACTTTAAAGCTGCATGGTTTGAAACCTGAATTTCCTTCTAAAACATGAGATTTTTTTTATAGTGGCTGTGTATTATGTGTGTGTGCGTGTGTGTGTGTGTGTGTGTGTGTGCACGCGCGCGCGTGTGTATATGTATATATGTATGTTTGTACATATATATTTATATATATATATATATATATATATATATATATATATATATATATATATATATATATATATACATATACA
>JANJGK010000005.1:69012176-69027176 GCA_039081455.1 Macrobrachium rosenbergii | reverse complement strand
ATTATTTAAACTCTCTCAGATGTACCGTTTGGTAGGAATCCTTTCGCTCTCTATTGCTCAACTGGTCAACTGCTCCAAACTGAAACCGGACGTTTACAGAATCTTGAAAATTGGATAAAGATGTTAGCATGACAACAAGAGACTTAAATATATACTGTGTAGTGTTATTTGAGGAACAATTACATAGGAATGAAGAAAATATCGAAAGATTTCCAGCGGAACAGTTTAAACTACGACTGATAACTGAATTCTGGACCAAGTTCGGAGGGTCATGTGACTGGTGCACTTTTGTATGTACCACTTTTATGTCGAGTATTACTTTTCATTATCCTTTACGCTTGCTTGAAATTAATCCATGCCTCGATGCTCAGGGATGTGTCTTCTCTTTCTCTTTCTCAATATGGATCTGTCCATGAAATTTGAATACTATTACTCTCTTGTTTTGTTAAACTCCTGCTTCCTTGCAGTTTCAGAACTAACGATTTCATTGTTTTGTTTCATAGTTGGAGCTTTAGATTTTATTTCACAAGATTCATATTCGCACTAATGGTTCTTTATCGCTTTATAAGAATAATTTCATAAATATTTCAGTAAAGGCATTTACTCCTTCAGGCCAAAAATAGGCTTTCTGTAATCGTTCCAGCACTCATTCTCTTCCAGTTGCGTGGTGCACAAGTGACTGAGTGGATTCTAGTGTTCGTACTCAAAAGAAAAAGTGAAAGGTGCCCTTTTCAGCAATCTTTTTGTCAATATTCAAATACAGAAAGAAACATGGATGATGCGTTATGTGAGCAAAAAAATCGCGCGCGCGCGCGAGAGAGAGAGAGAGAGAGAGAGAGAGAGCAGCTGCAAGCAATACCTTTGAAGTATCACTACTATTGGTGATTCAAAAGATCACATTTTCGATGCAGATATTTGTCTAGTCGTCAAAGTCATATGTTTTTTAGAGCTCTTCATCTAGTCAGCCCTGAATTCTTTGATGACGAAATAGATTATATAAATGGATTAGGTCTTAAGCACAATTTTACCTTACAGGATATAGATGAGTGTTTCTCGCTAGCCAAAAAATCTTTTTATTCCACTAAGGGAAATAGGAATTTTAATAGCAATATACTGCGTTTGCCATACATGCCAACCTTCGATCATATTATCCACCCACTTAAATTATTAAATATGACTGTTGTGTTTTCCTACTGCAATACCATTGGCAGAACTTTGATAAGAAACAGCCCTATATACGACAACGGAGTAGTATACAAAATTCCTTGTGGTTGCAATAAATTTTATATTGGACAATCAGCAAAAACTGTTGAGAAACGAATTGCACAACCTAAATATAGTATTGCTACTGATCAAAGAAACAGCGCCATTAGTAAACATGCTAGAGAATGTTTATATCCAATTCAGTGGTCTCAAGCAAGAATCCTGTTCAGAAACAATAATTTTATAGAAAGAAATCTAATAGAAACAGCATGTATTCAATATAGTGAAAACAATAACTTCAATGGCAGTATAGGCTTATTCAGGACAGACCCGCTATTTCTACATATCATGAAAAACCAGTACAAATTATGTAATATATTGACTTAGGTATTCACTTAATTACCTGCTTAGCCTCATTAGACTGTTAACCTTTTCTACTGGACGAACTATGTACTAGACAATTTATATTTTATATTATCCTGTAACAGTTGTAAGCACCGTTAACCATTTGTGGTTGTTTGTTTTATGTAAGTCTTGAAGCCAAATGTAAACATATGTCCGTTATACTATGTTTTTCTTAAACTGATTAGTCAATAAAGTTCCCCGGAAGAGGCCTGATGGAAGGCGAAACTGTTGGGACAAATTAAGAACTCTATTTCCTTTTCCTCTGGTTTCTCCTTCATCTTCATTGTGGAGTGCATCGTAATATTTTATCTTCGTGATTGAGAAGAATACAACTAAATATATATATATATATATATATATATATATATATATATATATATATATATATATATATATATATTATATATATATATATATATATATATATATATTATATATATATATATATATTATATATATATATATATATATATATATATATAATATATATATATATATATATATATATATAATATAACACACATGCACACACATTATATATGCATGTTATTTTCTACAGCAAAAATATAAAAATAAAATAAATAATAATAATAATAATAATAATAATAATAATAATAATAATAATAATAATAATTGAGGACGCCAAATGACACCCTTTCTTGAGGGCGCCAAATGTTCAGGACGCCAGGACGCCAAATGGCACCTTTTACCCTACTTACTACATAATTGTTTTATATATGCATGTTATTTTCTTCAGCAAAATATAAAAATAAAATAAATAATAATAATAATAATAATAATAATAATAATAATAATAATAATAATAATAATAATAATAACAATTGAGGACGCCAAATGACACCCTTTCTTGAGGGCGCCAAATGTTCAGGACGCCAGGACGCCAAATGGCACCTTTTACCCTACTTACTACATAATTGTTTTATATATGCATGTTATTTTCTTCAGCAAAATATAAAAATAAAATAAATAATAATAATAATAATAATAATAATAATTAAGGACGCCAAATGACACTCTTTCTTGAGGATGCCAAATGTTCAGGACGCCAGGACGCCAAATGGCACCTTTTACCCTACTTACTACATAATTTTTGTTATATATGTATGTTATTTTCTTCAGCAAAAATATAAAAATTAAATAAATAATAATATAATAATAATAATAATTGAGGACGCCAAATGACACCCTTTCTTGAGGACGCCAAATGTTCAGGGCGCCAGGACGCCAAATGTTCAGGATGCCAGGATGCCAAATGACATCTTTTACCCTACTTACTACATAATTTTTTTTTATATATGCATGTTATTTTCTTCAGCAAAAATATAAAAATAAAATACATAAATAATAATAATAATAATAATTGAGGACGCCAAATGTTCAGGACGCCAGGACACCAGGACGCCAAATGGCACCTTTTACCCCACTACTCTCTCTCTCTCTCTCTCTCTCTCTCTCTCTCTCTCTCTCTCTCTCTCTCTCTCTCTCTCTCTCTCTCTCTCATTCCTGTTAATAAACTCTCTCTCCTCTCACACTTTTACCTGAAAATAAAAGTTTTTCGTTATGACGTAATATCTTTTAACAGAGAGAGAGAGAGAGAGAGAGAGAGAGAGAGAGAGAGAGAGAGAGAGAGAGAGAGAGAGAGAGAGAGAGATTTTTACGCATGTGACTTTGAAAATTTAATTATCTAATTACTTAAACAGTCAATGAAATTCATCGTTTTCATGAATTATAAGACTTAATGATCACTCTATGTACCAAGTTATTCTTATCGTATGTGTATAGTTCCTTATCGCGTTTTCGTAATTTGTATAAGCAAAATTATACCCATAAAAAAGCAAGTTTTATATAGGATTTCAGAAATGGATTGGCTCATCATCCAACCATAGACGAAATGGTTACTGTGGTATATTAATCGCCTCCCAACATAAGCATCGAGGTAGTTATTAACCCAGAATGTAGCTCTTGTTGCGTTCAGCTGACTTACTCTCCAAAAAGGTTCATACATCATACATGTACACTGTACTTTGAACTAACATATCCTTATATCCAACAGTTAATAGCGTGTACTCAAACGGACGCTTAACGGAAGTGAAATGATAAGGTCTATGCAAAAGAGTAATGACAAAGGATAAATAATCAACAATATATAATACTCAACGTGACTTTACTACATATCCCCTAAGGCTAAGCGGACAGCGCAAATACCAGTCATTATTAAGACTAGAAATGAACTGCACTGCAAGTACTATATGACTTGTAACACATGGTTGCAGAATCCTTAACATACTTTGACTTAAATATTCCACCCAACGGCTGAGGGCATAACACACGCATGGACCACAGAAGATAACTTAAAAACATTGTCAGCAGAATGCAATATCAGGGTTGGGTGCCCAGTGGCGGGAGATGCAGTACGCACATCATTCTAACTCGCCCAGATGTTGAGGGAATAACACCCACCATCAATTTGAGAATGGTTCGGTGAATTGCTCTTGCCTTTTGGATATGTTCCTCGTTTACACACGGTATGGAAGCTTTTGGAACAATGCGGATTTAGTTATGCATTTCTGCCAGGAGGACCTAAAATATTTTGAAAAGGACCAGCCACATCTAGGTTCAAACACGAAAAGACATAACCCTGAAATTTTCAAGGTATGACAAAGTTTAGTGCCGGCGTTTTTATGCATTTCTGGTTCGGCGTTGGTAAATTTTACCTTGAGCATAAAACTATTTTATTTACATTTATTTTGAGTCTTTGTTACATATGAATAGTTTTTACTCGAGGCATTGGCAGCTATTGTTAATCTGATGTCAGTGATACAGCAACACTTCTTTAAGAAAAATTCCATGGCTTGTATCTGAAACGAATGATAATTTTGTCTTTTGTTTGTACTTGTAGATATACTTTTCATGAAAATATCAACATAACATTAATATTGTTTTGCAGCATCTAAAGATAGTTATATATAAAGAAAATTAATCTGGTAAATTTTTGGGGTGGAATTTTCTCATCATCTGTTATTCCAATTTTCCTTACTGGAGGTCAGTGATCGGTAATTTGGATACGTTCCTGAATCGGTTTACAGCAATAAATAACGTTCCTGAATCGGTTTACAGCAATAAATAACGTTCCTGAATCGGTTTACAGCAATAAATAACGTTCCTGAATCGGTTTACAGCAATAAATAATGTTCCTGAATCGGTTTACAGCAATAAATAACGTTCCTGAATCGGTTTACAGCAATAAATAACGTTCCTGAATCGGTTTACAGCAGTAAATAACGTTCCTGAATCGCTTTACAGCAATAAATAACGTTCCTGAATCGGTTTACAGCAATAAATAACGTTCCTGAATCGGTTTACAGCAATAAATAACGTTCCTGAATCGGTTTACAGCAATAAATAACGTTCCTGAATCGGTTTACAGCAATAAATAACGTTCCTGAATCGGTTTACAGCAATAAATAACGTTCCTGAATCGGTTTACAGCAATAAATAAAGTTCCTGAATCGGTTTACAGCCATAAATAACGTTCCTGAATCGGTTTACAGCAATAAATAGCTTTATTAACTTTTTCATTTTTCATCCAAAATTGAACTCCGTGTTTTGGTTATGAGAGGTCGGCTACTCTCGTCGTTTTACTGTGTATGTGCAGCGCTGTTTCATTGGAATATTTCATTTTCAGTTCTGATTAGGGGATCACATTGGATTTCTTTCGTTTTGAGCGCGTACTGTTTTCTCAACGTGATTTTCTCATGAAATCCATTTATTCAAGTATTCGGAGAGGGAAGGCTTTTCTAGTTATTACGCTCATAGATGTTCATCCATTCTTTGCAGAGAGAAGGCGGAAAAAGTCTGCATCTCAAGGGCATCTAGAAACCTTAAATAGAGGCACACTCTTTTTTTAGCGGTACCATAAACAATACATGACACACAAGAGCTTTAGCAAAAAGATTCATGTAAAGCAAAAGCACATTTCTCATACCTTTGTTGACTACTGCATCTGAGACTTTGCCTTCTTTTGAACAGCTTTACAGAATGTGCCATAGGAATAAGTAACAGACCTTATATGAAACACAAAGACGAAAAACAATCTACATAATTTCTGTATTTTTTCATCTAGTTTCGTTGAACAGACTAAATCTAAAAACGAAAATATATAAAAGTTTCCGAAAATTACAAATGAAATGAACAATGGGACTGTGTGTGTTGTTTACTGGTGAAATGTTAGCCCTTTAGCCCATTTTGTAAAACTATAAAAAGAAACATACACTATTGTGGAGTGTCTGAGCATGGAATTACTAAAAGTCTATTAAAATATTTATATAAAAGGACGTCACAAAAAAACTGCCTGAAATATCGAATTCATGTGACATGAATTTCAAAAATGTATGATTCCAAACTGACATGAAGTCTGAATTACGGAATCCGTTTATGGCCGATGTCGCTGTTTTGACCGGTGCAGAGGGATTCAGGACTGCATGAATATTTGTACTGGGCGTGTACTGCAGAATGTAAACATGAACGCTCGGTACGGATTCGTGCTTTGCTTCATGGGAACTGTAAAAAGTCATCAGTTTTTTTTTTTAATATCAATAATTTTGAAAACAAGGTCGCTATATCTAACTGAACAGGATCAGCGGTAGCAATGGTTTTGTGAACTAATTTAACAGTTTTTTCGGCTATACGAAGAACTTGAATTTCTACAGCCTTTAATATACTTTATGACTGGTTTTCTATTCAATTTTTCATGAATTAACTCCGATTTATATTTCAAAATGACCAACTATGCGGGTACATAAACTTATGCACGCACGTTCTTTTGATATACAGAATCTCTTTTTAATCTTTATCGGAACACAGTAATAGTGTAATTCATGGCACAACATCCGCAGAGAAAACATAATATATATTCATCTATTGTGCATAATACTTTTCAACCTTAAGATGCATTTGCTTTATTCCATAAGTAGATAATTGTAAAATAAATAAATAAATAAATAAAAAACAGCCTGGGTGCCCCATCACGCCTCAAGTCATTGTAAAGGAATGGACAAAATTTGCAGGTATTGTGATTAGAATGTCCAAACACAGCAGAATTAAGAGGTCTAGTTTTCATGAACTGGTTTTCAATTTTCGGTAAAGAAAGTAAAAGGAAGCAGAGATGGCAAAAGCAATGCCTAAGCAATGCCAGTATAGTTAGTAATAAAGAACTTTCCTTTCTAAGCAGCAGCGCAAGTCCGCTCACGTGAAAACGACTTGATACAGAACCATAGCTCTCAGCAGATCATCTTCGTCAGTAGGTTTGAACTACGACTTTTGAAGAGCGAAAAGTTATGATATCATGTTTTAAATGCTATGTGAAGTATTTAAATTATCTTTCTCTTTACTGAGTTTAATTAACAACACGAGTTCTTAAAAATACGGCATGAATGCATCAAGCCTTAAGATTCTATTACGTTTCAAAGTGACATACTAGTTCCAAAGAGGGCCAAGTTGTAATTTATGGTGTTATTTCTTTATTTCTGAACAACACATATGAATTTGAACTGAAAATAAAAAAAGGCAGACAATTTATTCCAGAACATGAGCCCCACCTACGAAGTTTTGGGGCAATTGTCATTATCCTTTTTCCTTGTGCGCGATACACTGTAGTTCAGTTGTATCTGGCTTATGTTCATTTATGTGGACTAGATTCCTGTTGTAAAATGCTGAACTCTAATTTCGATTTAAGTTGAACTCTAATCATAATTAACCATCTGTGAAAAAGTATCCTCAAATATTTTTCTATTATATCCAACGAAGCAACGTTTACTACCTAAAATTCTCTTGTTTTACGCTACAGACTATGACTGTGTACCAATGGTACTAACACTATGCTTTAAGTAATTTTTAATCTCTCTAACCTACATTAAGCTTTTATAACTGCCTTATGGAAATCCATATATTCAAGTAGCCTACAACTTTGTGAAATTGCTTTTTTTTTTTTGGTTTGTTTTTTTCAAGTGCGAGTGTGCAATGTTATTTAATATGCTCATGATCGAACTTTACAGAACAGGGTAAAAACCCGGAATAAAAGGCCGAGGTATTATACGTGAAGAACGAATTTCCTTCTTTCAGGGAATGAACAGAAATCAAACAGAACAGGAAGAGGTCGCGGCTCTGAGCTGCAGTCAACGCTCATTCAGGCAATACTGAGAAGACAGTACTTAAAATTCATTTACATATCAACGTTTAGGGGGCGCCTTGACTTGTGAGATGTTACATCCAAAGAACGCTTTCATCAGTATGAAAAGTAATTTCTATCATAATCCCATTTTACTTTCATAATCTACAGAGGTAGAAGAAATGAGAGCAAAAACGTTAAAAATACACCCTTGTTGCAAAAGATGTATTGAGCATCAGAAGTATCAGCAGCTTTCTATAACAGAAGAGGTAAATGACAAGAAGACACAAAGTTGAGAGACGAAGCAATTAGGCTAATTGAAAAAGTTAACTTGTAATTGTCAGTTAGAGTTTTAACAAAGACATGACTCACTGAAGTATGAATAAGGTGTCAAAGCAGACGACGACGAAGGAATTGATAAGTAATGACCAGGAAATGTGAACAGGAAAATGAACGCGAAAAAGAAGAATAAAGGGAAACTATGACTTGGAAAAAGGGAACGTTTTGTGGACGGAGAACCGGGCGGTGAAGGATCATCAGGATTGCAATCTATTGTTAAATAACGATCAACTTTAGGAATTTCCCCGTCATCCCTCACAAAACACATTACAGAGTCGGATATCCCTCTCGCACATTGATTAAAGACGAGTTCTCAATTATTTGCAAGAGAAGCATGTTACACACAAGCGTTTGAAGAGAAGGAATTTGGGTGAATACGGTGAGAAAGGATAGATCAGTCCAGGGACCGGACAGCATATTTTGCTGCTGTCTCTCTCTTGCTCCCGCACTAGCTCCTCTATGCTCCCTATCTTTTTCTCCCTAATCGTCTCCAGGAATCTTACTGATTAAAAGAGAAAGAGGAAAGATATCATGTCGCAATTGCAAGATGAGACTCTCCTCTTTGTGTTTTGAACGATGTCTTCTTTTGAAGTATTTCATCATGCATTGTCTTTCATTCATTCCTCTGTCACTGAAGTCCTTCTCAGAAAGTGTTTCGATACTCAAACCCACGCCATCTCTGTTTAAATAAGTAATTTCATAATCAATTTGTCGTCTGGTTTGCTCTGGATGCTACATGTTGTGTAAAATGAATCTCCTTATATATATCTCGGTACGATGTTTCGAGTTATTGACCTAGAGAGAGAGAGAGAGAGAGAGAGAGAGAGAGAGAGAGAGAGAGAGAGAGAGAGAGAGAGGACTGAAACTGACATTCATGTATAGTTTTGATAAACTGATATGTTTTTCGAGTTACTGATTTCTATTCTCATAAATTCCCACAAAGACTGCCAGAAAGGCACCAGGGAGCGCGCGACACCACTATGCCACCCACCCATTAAAAAAAAATCTTTATCGTATCCACTTAGTTGTCAGGGACCTCACTACTTCATACAGGATGAGAGAAGACAACTTCTTTTACACGGTGAATTGCTTAGTTGATTGTATGAGGCGTGCAGACACCATTTCAGTTTTCCAAGGTTGGATCAACTGAAGTAAAGGAAAAAGAATCATGGATCATCATCCGTTTAAATCGGCACGCAAACGAATATTTAATATCCCATCCATTAAGAGGTCATAGAGACGATCAACAATGTTCTAAAATATGTTGTGGCCACACTGGTAAACAAACAATGAAACTAACGGACGATCAAAATAGAAGAATCAGGGCGTTCACTGACAGGAAGAAAATTCCAAACCTTGTCAGGAGACGTAAAGAACAATTTACCTATCTAGGCAAGCCGGAGATCACTCATTCATAAAAAGTAAGGGGAGGACTTCAGCCACTGAACTTAACGAAAGAGTGACCGAAATAACACCACTGGATGAAGAAAAAGAGGCCATCTTGTAACACAGATAAAACTAAAAGAGATAAGAGGTTAGAAGAATCAATCGTATATCTTTAGAGATAGTCATCTCTAGGAAAGGAACATAATTATTAGAAAAATAGAGCTTCAATTAGACTGTAACAATAAGGCTTGGCATTTACCAACAATTATGAAGCACACGATTACCTATGCAAATCTTATTACAGACCGAGGACACGGCTTATCAAAAAGTCTTAGCCTTCCTTAAGGTTAGCTGCATCTGAAATTGGCAATTAAAATTGATAATTTCTCTTTTCGATTTTAGTTAAGTCTGGCAACAACTTCATATGCCGACCATTTCCCATTTAGCTAAGAAAGAAATAAACTTAAAACTATTGTACTATGCGTGTCTAAGACTGCAAGTTGAATAAATTGCTTCTATCACAAACATGTCAAACTCTAAGGAGTAAAAAAAAAAAAACAGTAATAGCTACATTTATAAATAAAAGGAAAAGGAATCTCGTTTACAAGAACTTAAACGAAACAAATGTTACCCAAACTCATTTTTTTTTCTACAGCCTAAGGGAAGGTCATTGCAGATCCAGAAATTGACTTTAAACTGACAATTTGACAAATAAATTAGATAGCCATGGTCCATTATGGACCTGGGGTTAGGCTGAGTTTAGAATCAGGTAATTACTATTCATAATCTTGTGATTTGCCAGCCTTTCATCTACAGTAAATATCTTGTATTAGAGGGTCATTAACTTATTAACAAGATAACCCAACTGGTCAGCTGGATTCGGTATCAATAACAATGGTCTTACACCTCCTTCACTTTCCTTCAGCTACGTAATCACTGAACTAATTTGTAATGTGAGCCGTTATCTCTCTCTCTCTCTCTCTCTCTCTCTCTCTCTCTCTCTCTCTCTCTCTCTCAAGTTTTCATGATTTGGCTGAAACATGCATTTGATTGGTAACTGAAAGTCAAGGCCCATCGCAACCTATTTCTCAAGATAGAGCCTCTTTATATCTTCACTGAGATTAATTAACCTTGTCTGTGTGTAGTCTGTAGAATGACAATATATGTGCAGAGTCGGATTCTAGATTACCATAAATTAATATTTTGGGGTGTCTGGAATTGCGACCTTCCTTATGGAAATTACCAATGTTTATCAGAAAACAATCTTTTTTTAGAGAAAAATCCAGTGTCCTCCTTTTTGGTTACTGAATGAAATGGTAAATAAAAGTCAACAGCTTTCGTGTTTTCTTCGAAGAGAAACTGCAGTAAAATGAAAAAGTCAGAGAACGAGAGGGTTAAGGAAATAGAAAATGTTAAAGGATACTTCGATAAAGCAGTAACTCACGTCAGCTGGAGGAAAGTGGAAGACGAAGGAAGGAAGGAAAAGACGGCGAAAGTGGAAAGGTTTGTTAAGCAAGAAATGGAAGAGAACTGGGCCTACTGAAAAAGTAAATGTTTATTTAGTGTCATTATCCGGAGTCGTAATTGATACGGAATTATTGACAAGAGATAGGACAGTGAGACTCCCAGGCCCGTTTCCGACTTGCTAACGGGAATCTTTAATGAAGACAAATGCAAGAATGATGGGCAAGGAACGTTGCAGGAAGTGGACTAGAAAATGTAATCCATGAAATAGAGCGAATAATAAGAGAAAATTTTTTTTTTAAATAACGGAAAATGAGATTAACTGAATGCATCTGAATTAAATTCTTTAATGAACTTCAGACCAAAGTTTGTAGAAGGCCACTGAATAAAGATTATGGCTCAGCCTAACGGTCAACATCATTTGAGAGAAGGTCACCGTATAGCACACGAGTGCTTTATTTCGTACCGAATATTGGCAGAATTTGGCGCAATCAGTTCAAGGGAATAAAGCTGAGCACGCCAAAATGCCCAGTTCTCGTCATTTATGATGCTAGAATCATGAAATAATGACAGTGTTATTGTGAGCTAGGTTACAATGAGAATCTCGACAAAGAGTTTTGTTTTTTATGTATTATAATTTATAATACAGATAATAGTGCTTGTAGTACACAATTCAGTGAAGAAACCTATCAGCTTAGCTACAATATTTTTAAAATATGTGAAGATCAATAACTTCAACTGATTAACAGACGTAACTGACTCTTATACATTTCACTGGGTGGTGGGTGAGAGTTTTGTTTTGGAAATGAATCTATGGCGTTTTGTGGCGTTATAGTAATAATGAGTTGTTCGAACCGTGAGAAAGAACTTTCTGTTTTTTATTAAACGAAATTTAGGTCAAAATCACTGCGAGACTGAATAAACTTAAAGGATAAGAAGCTAATCCTCAAATTTCAAACCTTAATTAAAATAAAATAAAAAGTTATGTACCTAGGATTTAGGTAAAATGACGCAAGTAACGACTTCCCATCACGAGTCAAATAAAAAATGAAATAACGAAAAACACTGAGCTGAGGCCTACCAACCACCACCGCGTAATGCCACGTCAACACTTAAATGGAGGCTAGGTACAAATAAGGAGAGCGAACTTCTCCATAGTTTACAATGAACAAAATTATTTCCTTTGAGGTAAATAGTTAATTCTCCATTGCTCCATACAAAAAGGTTTAGCGCCTGGAGGGACTCAGTGGCCGAATCTTCTCATCAGCTTCAAATCCGTTCATGAGGTCTTGAGGTGTATAGTAAAATCCCAGACACATACAGACAGTCGAAAATATTAACTTCGCTGTCGGTGGTAAAGCACTCTTTTACTTTATATGTTTATAGTTCCTTTGACACGTAACTCTAAGTATGAGTGTCTGTGTGTGAGGAGCACACGTGTGTTTCATAAGTGAAAGGCAGAGAGAACTATGGGAATAGTAGAATAAACTTATTTACTGGCAATAGATAAGAATTTTAATCAATCCCATGGAATAACTTATTACTTTAGAGATACTTGACAGGCTTCAGGTATTATTACTCAAGAGTTTCAAAATATTTTAAGGAACAAAACATTTAGAAAACACATTTGTTTAGTGATTCTTAAAAGAAATACGTATTCCGCTGCACTAGCTTTAAAGATTTTTCAATGAAAGAGACAATTGGACATTAAAAAATGAATTAATATAAAACAACACTAGTTACAATGAGACGAAACAACTTTCTGTGGTGGTCTTTCCTTGGAAACACCATACAACTAGTTCTAAACGACTTGAAAACATGGGAACATTAGAAAGCCTAGCTCGGGTGAAATAATGATAAAAAAAGCTCTTAGAACCACGTCTATTAGAGACATAATACACTCCACTTTGTATTCATATCACCTTGAGCAAAATTTAGTATAGAAAGTTAGATGGAAGCCGGAAGAGATGGGAACTGGAAGTAAGACTGGATGGGGTTGGGGTGGTAGGGGGGAGGGAAGGCTGACCATTCCCGATGGGGACATGATTAGCCCTAATTAAGTCTTTTCTCTCCTAATTTTCTCTCGTTTTCATTCTTCCCACAACATACATAGATACTCCCGCTCCCACACACACACACACATATATATAGTATATGTATATATATATAATATATATATATACAATAATAATAATAATAATAATAATAATAATAATAATAATAATAAAAGGTTACCCATAAAACACCAAAGAAGGTAGATTTCACAAAGTTATATTCCGAAAACAACTGTTTCCCTCGACTGACAGGTGTGTGTGTGTGTGTGTGTGTGTGTGTGTATAATGTAACGAGGACCTGGGAGGGGATCCAGGGTATATGGACAGTGTGCATGTTTTTTGACAACACTTGGTAGTTATTAGAAAGCCATTTAAAAGACATGTCTGTAAATGAGAGAGATGCTAACGATTGCTAACATTCGAGACTGTCAAAGGGATCCTGAGAAAGAGGGCGATCATGCGGTGAGTGTGCATTTAGTTAACGGCAGTGATTTAAGAAACGCTGATTTAATGGCAATAATTTAAGAAATACTCAGTCAAAAGCAGCGTTCTGAGAAATGCTTTGACGACATTAGTGGCCCGTGAGAAGCTGTATCTTTCAAACAATATTTGGCGTTGATTAGAGAAACGCTTAGTTGACATCACTGACCCCAACGAAGGATGTTCGCAGTCTTAAGGGTAAACCAACCACGATTCATCAGCAGTTGGGTTAACTATGGATTGATGCGTATACATATGATGAATACACCCGTAAGAAGCAAGAATATATATATATACTGAATGGCGAAACTGTGTTGTCATTCAAAGCATGGCGTGTTTGTGATACCATAACTTCTAATCTCGCTTAAAAGAGAGAGACTCGGGCCGAAAGGTCAGAGAGGTTAAGGCGCGGAGTACGGTGAATATGTCATTCTCTCTCAAAACTGGGGAACATGTCCGTAGAATTTAGTCCACTCTTGTAAAGGCTAGACTTAGCAAACCAAGACTCCATAGCAGCTCTCCTAGGTGAAAAGTATAAAACCTTAAGTGAATATATAGAATGAACTTAATACTTATTATATATTTATTTACTCACCACTCCTTCCAAGTGAAAGCGACCTCAGTGTTCCTGTGGAAGAGAATTTCCATGTAAGTCTTGCCCATTTGCTACCTTAGAATGGTAACTAAATTGTCTACATACATACATACATATATATATATATATATATATATATATATATATATATATATATATATATATATATATATATATATATATATATATTATCAAGAGTATCCTCTCATACACCATCTTCCATGCAATAAGTCAAAAGGAAAAGGACTAAGCAATTAGTTCATTCAATTTAGTATGATTCACTGTAGGCAAATTCGCTTCTAAAACCTCTCTCTCACCACTGCCTTTGAGGGGGAAACCACTTTAATCTCTTTCTTGTCCAAAGTGCTGCCGGAAATTCCTTAATTCCGGGTGCGGGCCAGATCAGAGCTAATCGTCGCCCGAGGCAAGTCAGCTGGTGGGCTGAACACATGCGTTCTATCATCTTGAAACTGCAGCCACCTGACCGCATTTCCATGTGGGCAGTGTGATTGCAACGCCATCTAGGAAGAGAGAAAACTTAATTCCCAAAGCTATGAAGGGCCTTGGAGAGAGATGCTCGATCTTAGAATTGTATCAGCTGCCCCAGAGGATGTAGGTCCATCCCTTGCTCCATTAAACTGCCTATTTCCAACACGTGGCTGGCAGTATCCAAGGTAACTTTTGTCATCAACCAATTCACTTGCCCTCCCTCTTGCTGGCCCTCATAAGAAGATAACTTCAGCTCCTTAAAAAAAGGTGAAGTACCAGTATTTAAGTTTTTTCGTCAACCACATTCCCTATTTGCCTTCAATGGATTTCTTTTTCTTTTTATAGTGTGATATACCTACAGTGAGACCTGTATTGTTATTTATGTTTTGTGCTGTTTT
>JANJGK010000005.1:68994676-69007176 GCA_039081455.1 Macrobrachium rosenbergii | reverse complement strand
ACGATCATGGCTAACTTTAACCTTAAATAAAATAAAAATTACTGAGGATAGAGGGCTGCAATTTGGTATGTTTGATGATTGGGGGGTGGATGATCAACATACCAATTTGCAGCCCTCTAGCCTCAGTAGTTTTTAAGATCTGATGGCGGACAGAACAAGTGCGGACGGACAGACAAATTGCCATCTCAAAAGTTTTCTTTTACAGAAATGTAAAAATCCATCTAAATTAAAGGAAAATCACTGTTGGCGACAAAATATAATGGAAAACAATATTTGCCTCACTCAAAGCAGAGATTCATTTCAGGTGTTGAAATGCCACGAAAACGAAAAGTTGTCACTCTCTAAACTGAATATCTATTTACACCGGGGAAGTGTTATAGACATCCATATCAATTCTAAATTTCATATCAGTTCCATACCTATCTGATGAAGTCTGTCACATTTGGTGAAATGTAACAGTAATCTATTTTCACATGGAAAAAAAATGGTAACTTTAACACTGTATGTTCTCATGAGCTTACAATGTCCCGTCATTTTATAAGGAAATACAGTAGGCATACACGATATTAACAATGCTTAAGTGCATACCGTTTGATAAGTTTGATTGTTTAAAAAAGATTTGGTAACGGTCAAATTAGCATTATTCTGATTTTTTTTTTGGGGGGGGCCTGTCCTTAGAGGACTAGAGTACTTCTTACAATGTTTTAGGGTTGGATTTTCCAAATATTTCCTCATAAGCAACCAGGCAATTAAACATATTATTGTTTTATTTCCAATAGAGAATATATAATCTTTTCGGCCCTGGATTCTCTTTTGATTTCCACATTCTAGAAGATTATAGTTTCTCTATAACATTATATATCGTCGACATAATACTGTATCGTTTTACTTCCTAAGTGAAGAATAATTTCGACATATCAGTTAGAAAATAAGATTTTGAAAAATCTTGAACGAAAACTGACGGATACAGCCAATCATAAGCAAACAAAAACAATTTACCTAAATTAAAAGGAATTTTCTAAACTACTTTATCTATTAACAGTATGTATATGGCAGTCAAAATTTACAAACAAACAACGGGCAAACATAAGTTATCCATATTTTGCTGCCTCAAGTTAGATAACTATGAATCACAACTGTTGTTGCCTATAATGAGTTTTCATCTCACAATTGCAAACGCTAATTAAAAATAATTAAAACTTATTATGTGTAATATGCAAGTTCATGGAAAGTAAGATATACACAAACACTGCGAAACGTTCAAATGTGGTATTCCAAGTGGTCATTCGAAACAAAAAAAAAACAGAGGATAATCTATAAAGATTGGTTTAGTATCGAATGAATAAAAAGACATAATGGAACATATGGGTCATTGGATTAACTGGCCTTACTGAAGGGTTATTTTACCAATAGAATATACAATTAAAAGCTCTCTCTCTCTCTCTCTCTCTCCAAATTTTCTATTTCTTTTAGTGCAAGGGTGTAACCACCAAACTGTTCACCCAGCATCCCACTGCAATTTTCTAAGGAAGTAGGGCATGAAAAAGAGACGTAAGGAAAATACTCACTTGTTTACCATAATCTACAATAATTCAGGCGTGACTTCTGGTCATTTTCTTGGGTGGATATAACTAATTTGCTAGTATCTCTTACCTGGAATATTTATATCTATCTATCTATATATATATATATATATATATATATATATATATATATATACGAGTATATATATATATATATATATATATATATATATATATATATATATATATATATATATATTGTGTGTGTGTGTGTGAAATGTTTGATGTTAGATCTACCTGATAGGTGCTTGTACTTCACATTTCTTACCGAATCAGAAATATGAGTAAATAAAAGCAATGCAAGGGCATGGACTGAATTTCAACATTTTCATAATATATGTATCTTTCTGCTTCACCTCATCTCGTCTACATCTCTTTTGACTTTCATGACAATTTTTAACATTCCCAAGGACATACAAAAATATGATTACAAGTTTAGAAGCAAACACGTGTGCAGCTATATATACATAAGGGCACATGTCATTACAACAGGAATACTTATTCATATATGTGCCTTTACTACAGCGTGGTGAAACTTTCCACATGTCTGCAGCAATTCTTTGGAATTAAATTGTTGTTTTATGTTAATGTCTACTTCACATTTCATGCTTTGCTGAGCTAACTTATCTGATGAATTTTAGAATCACTTTAATGTTAAAATTACAAATATAACGGTCAAAATTTACCGTAAAGTTTACGATTAGACGATTTGTAACCAAAATATTTTGAAATTTTCATCTTGGAAACATTTTCTGAATATACACATTATATCACCGATGGAAGCTGTTTTTTTGAACACTGCTACTGCTACTTCCACTAGTAGCAATAATAGTAGAAATGACACAAAGAAATAAACGTAATTTTTGTATCATGATAATTATATTCTTACGAGTGCCCGTAATGACGAGAAACCTGAACAGAGACTGCCTGTGTTAGCATGAAAAAAGTAAATAAATATAATGAAAAGGTTCAAATAAAACATCAGGCCATAAATACCATTTAATATACTAAGGAGTCAGAGGTGATAACGCTATAGCTGTCTGTCCTCATATCCTCTTAGTCAGACCCTTCCATCATCATTCTTATATCCAATAACATCATCAGCGAGAAAGGGAGGATTATAACGGGGATCCTCAATGAGCCATGTGTAATAAAAAAAAACCATATTCGGATATAAATATAAAGCTTTCACGGAAATAAAATCAAATATACATTTGCATAAAAAAATATATAATATATATATATTATTATAAGGTGATATTATTTTTATAACCATTTTGTAATTGTTTATAATGTCTCTGTGAAAAATTTTGATGTTTTGCTTGAAAGATTCGTCATTTGTTGTGAAGACGTGATTTTAAAATGTCTTTTCTTACAGATGTGTTGTGTGTTATATAAACTTATGATTCTGTGGGATATTTTTCCCCTTTTGTTTGATCTTTTGAAATTGTATTTTGAAAAGCTTATCAGATCCTTACATCCTGTCTGCCGAGAGAAAGAATGGAGACTCCCTTCTCTGTGTTTGATCAGGTGCTTTGGGTCCAAAAATATCCACTTTTGTTATCTGGCGAACTGTCACCCAGTCGGCGAGTTAAACTGTTATGTTTTTATCACTGTGTGCTTATTACGTCATTATTAACTCTGCCTATGCCTATTCTATTTGTAATTTTAAGGAAGAGAAATAGAGAAGTAGCCAATAAGTGGTGTTATTTCGTATCTAATGTGTGCCCAGCTGCCTAGGTTGACAAAAGGTTTTGTAAACCCTGAACCAAGTGTCAATCACAAGCGATAACGTTTGTTTCGCTTCGAAGCAATCGTGTGTACAAGTATACTTGTATACGTGTGTATGTGTATTCATACATGTCTGTTCTGTGTGAACACCCTATGTGTATTCTCAGCCTACAAAACTTAAAATCCAGTGTCTTCTTAGAGGACAGATCAGTCTACTGGCAAGGGGCAATAAGGCCAGACCTCTCTCTCTCTCTCTCTCTCTCTCTCTCTCTCTCTCTCTCTCTCTCTCTCTCTCTCTCTCTCTCTCTCTCTCTCTCTTTATATATAAGGGAAATAACAGACGTGTCTGTAAAAGCTCTGTTAAACTCACCCCAGGAGTGTGTTAATTTTGCAGAAGGGTCCAGGAATATTTTGTACAAGTGTTGAAGAGGAGATATATATTGGTGTAATGTTTACTAAAGGTAATGTGGTGAATATTGAGTTTTGTTAATATTCTTGGTAAAAGAGAATTGTTGTGTTTGAATACTAATAGAAAGACGTGAGTCTTACTTTTCTTTTTATAAGAAAAGTTATATAAAAGATTGATGTAATTTTTAAACACATTACTGGTGATTGTGGTATTTTCATTTTTGTGTATCGCATTCTTATGTGTCTGTGCTATCATATTATTGTGATTTTATTGTTGCCGTGTTTTGCTGGTAATTTCTTAGCATTTTGTTAGTGCCTACCTGTTAGAGAGATTTTTGGAGAATGTTACGTGGATTTCAATCAGTAATATTTTGGTGACTGTTTGTAATTCTTGAATCAGGTAAATATTTGGCACTTAAGTGATAGTTAATAGTTTGATTCTTACATAATCAGATTGTTTTCTTGATAAAGCAAAGTTTTGTGAATTAAACTTGATTAAGAGATACTTAAGTCTTACACTGTTGTCAATTAATGATAAATCTTTTGAGATTTTAAATTTTACATATAACTTTTGAACTTAGAAATAAACCTGTTTGTTTAGAGTTTTTAAAACATAGCGTTTCATTTTGATTACCAGTACTTACAGACATTAATGAGTGTGTATAAGGTAAGTGATATTCCTGTTTGTTCACCTAAGACTTATCTAGGTAAAATAGAACCAGAGAGACAGCTACAGTGCTGATTGGAGTGAAACTCATATTCCATTAATCTGGATATTACTTAATAATTGTTACCTCATCCGTAACTTGATAAAGTTACATTGATTTTCTCCAGTGATAAGTAAGTTTATGGGATCATTGTACCTTTAGTGATTCAGTCGAAGCTTTGTTATGAGGTTTCAAGTATCTGGTCGATGTGAGGTAACTTTTGATATTATTTGTACAACAGATTTGTTGACCTATATGTGTAATAACCAGGTGCTTGAACACTTCGTAACAATATATATATATATATATATATATATATATATATATATATATATATATATATATATATATATATGTGTGTGTGTGTGTATGTGTGTTTTATTGTAAAGTGTAGAATAAACTACGAAAGTACTTGTTCAAAGTCCCGGTTTTCACTCATCTTCTGACGCGGATGTTATAATATTCTCAAGCATGCGTCCCTTCGTACTGCATTGGACGTGTGTGTGTGTGTGTGTGTGTGTGTGTGTGTGTGTGTGTGTGTGTGTGTGTGTGTGAAAATGAAGAGGTTTGCGTTAAGAAGATTTTGTTAGAAAAAGGAAAATTCATCACAATATTTAAATCTAGCGAAGTGCAGGTAAAACAATTTACAGAGAACTTCCAAAAGCCCGAGATGTACCTCGTCTTTCCCCTCTACTCTAAACGTACGGTTGCACTTACTGAATGTTAATGCATTTCCTTTTCTATACTTCTTTTATTCCATTGATCATTTACGTCTTCCTCTCCTCTTTCTTCCTATTCTTTTCACCAATATATCACGGTTTAGATGACATTTTTATCACTATTCTAACATTTCATTATCTAAACACCTCATATACTATACAAATTGTTCATCTAACCACCTTCCTTCTACCTCTTCTCTTAAATTCGAATCTACACATTCAGTCCCATACAGGAGAGTTGACTCTGCCATTTCTTGATGTATTTCCACATTTGCTGCTCTAAACACTTCAGGTACTTGTAAAATGTTTTGCACATATCCTGATGTTCTTTTTGCTTCAGATATACTGTAACTCCACTCTTGTGCTATCCCACCATCATCTCTTATATTTAATCCCAAATGTTAGTAAAAAGCTTCTTTTATTCTTCCACTGTCTATTTCAACATTTATTTCTCCAACTTTCTACATGCATTTATTCACATAGCCAAATTCTTACTTTCATTTACTGAAAAATCTCACAAATTACAATCTTTTTTTAAACTCTTTACTAGCTGTAGCAGTTATTGCTCACCATCCGTAAACAGCACCTTATCATCGTCAAACGTCATTCATTCCACACTCCATTCACGGACCAAACAAGTAAAATGTCATTTAGACATAATACAACCTTCTCTTACCTCCATTTGTACACCACCCCAATTACTCACCCATCTGTCTAGCTCCATGTATGTACCTCTCAGCCTTATCATTTAAATTTACACTCCTACTATGGCATTCTTAAAAAAAACTTGGTCCACCCACCATCTTCCTTGTGTTAACCCAATCTGTATTTAAAACACTTCTGATTTAAGGAATGTTACACATCATTAACAAACAAGATTAAGTAAGGACTCTAAGACAACAGTTGAGAAAAAGAAAGAATTATTCCATTTCATGGAGACCTTGAAGCAATAAACGATGGGTTCTTGAGAAGTTTTTAAACTGATAATTACGAGACAGAGTGCAAGAGGAAACTATTATGAATTCGTCTGTTTTTCTGAAAACAGACTGGTGCATTTGAATGTAAAATAAAGACTTATATTTCAAAAACATTTTAAGAGGCACAAAATGGGTGTATATATTTACGATAAGCTATAAAGATGAGAAAGAACTTTATTGTGTGCTGTGGATTCATGAATAAGGGGAAGATTGCTGAAAGGTATAGAATGTGATATAAACAAAGCATCACTGCAATATACCATGAGAGTAAAATTTAACAGCGGCAACTGATAACAAATGAAGAACAATTGCCTTTCTTTATAAAAATACAGAAAAACCTTTGATACTTTAAAAAGCATTAATTTGTAAGTTATAACAAGTTGTGGGCATTTTATTGGCTTCTTCATATGTAATATATCTGTTAATAAATCAAAAGTTTACCATCGATACATTTATAGACTAATAGTGGTGATTTGTGTCGTTTAATTAAAGATGAAGCTGGCATTAGCTAAAGGGTGAAATATTTAATGAATAATTATTGTATTTGGAGCTTTCAATGTCGCTGATGAATTGATAAAATAATCATTAAAACGGAATACGGATACCTAAAAAGTTTCAGAGATAGAAAACGAAGAGATTACGCGTACAGTTTCAGTGTTAGAAGAACTATATATATATATATATATATATATATATATATATATATATATATATATATATATATATATATATATGTATATGTATATATACACAAGTATATAATTAAACATATGTAGAAGTATATATATATACATATACATATATATATATATATATATGTATATATATATGTATATATATATATATATATATATATATATATATATGTATATATATATATATATATATATATATATATATATATATATGTGTGTGTGTGTGTGTGTGTGTATATATATATATATATATATATATATATATATATATATATATATATATATATATATTTCTCGAAAAGGTTGTAGGGCCAGATGATGAGTCTTGTACTAACGTTCCTTAGATATTGGAGAATCATACGTTTCATGCCCTTAACATCTTCGCATTCTGACAATGAAAAGCTAATCATCTGTAGTCCTACGACTTTGTTCTTTTTCGATGAAAATTCTGTAACTAAAATCATTGGCTAAGTACAACCAAGACTAATTTGTTAAGCGGATCCAGAGTATTTGAGAATGAAAGCATCAGAGTTACCAAGCTAGTAAGACAAAGAACGATGATGAAGAACGACTTTACTCTTTGAAATGCGCCTTTTAGTTTTCTGTAAAAGAAAACTCTTGAGATGGCTTCGTCTGTCCGTCCGCACTTTTTTGGTCCGCCGTCAGATCTTATAAACTACCAAGGCCAGAGGGCTGCAAAATGGTATGATGATCATCCACCCTTCAATCATCCAACATACCAAATTGCAATCCTCTAGCTTCTGTAGTTTCTAATCTATTTAAGGTTAAGGTTAACCATGGACCATGCGTCTGGCACCGCCGAGCCCAGTTCCGGAGGCGTCGCCGACGCACCTTCACTTGACCGCATCTGGGGAGCAACTGAGTGCTGCCCGGTCATAGTTGAGACTTTCATACTACAGCACATCGAGAGGATCGTAATGATGTGAGTCGAAGACAGTTTCATACAGCATTATACGAAGTCCACCGAGGGACAAGACCTGTTCGATGTATTGTGACGTAAGCCACGGTGGTCTGAGTCGCTAGCACTGACTACGTTGCCAGACAAAAGAAATGTAAACAAAACGTCACTAAAATAGACAATTTGTTGCTTGCTAGTTATGGTACTAATTTAATTTACTTATTTTTTTCATCTACACTAATTTGTGTACACCAGACAATATTAACTCGAAACACAGATTAAGGGATTACTTTAAAATAGTGAACCAAAACAATTTATTTACAGTTACAATATAGTATATACCGAAGTACACACATGTTTATCATTGTATTAAAAAATGTATAGTGTTAACGTCAAATTACAAGATGGCAGTACATTGGTTTACTCTATTATATGCTAATGAAATAACTTAATTATTGTCTTTTACATACAGCTATTGTTTGGTAGGTGAAGTTTCTAGCTTTCTCTTTTTTATTCTATTATCTTTTACATACAGGTATTATTTGGTAGTTAAAGTTTTTAACTTTCTCTTTTTATTCAACCTTTTGTTAGCTACAATATACAGTAGTTATTTTCTTGGGAACAATAATTATTCAATAAAACGTTAGAAGCCAATATTATTAATTTTGATATTTTTTCTGTACAATGACCGTTACTTATTGGAGCAGCATATTTATTATTTAACCTTTGACCTTTATATGGGGATTTTACATTCATTATTGCCCATGAAATATAATGTAGAGAAAATTTACATATTCTGGAACTTTTGGATAAAAAGAGAAACAGTGATTTTTTCCAAGAGTTAGTAAAGCTCATTGAGTATTTGTAAAACTATATGAACACTGTTTCTCAAAGGTGGATGAGGAGAACGCTTTTCATGACAGTTTATAATACTGTTTCAAGAGCAAACCATGCTCTATCCCAAGAAGTTTTTGTCAGAGCTGAATGGTGCATAATGAATTTCATTTTTGAAATATGATTTCCATCAAAGGAGAACCGTGGGAACTTCATTGTTTTATTTGTATCTTTCCGGCCAAGCCAATTATTCCTGGAAATCTCAGCAAATATACCGAATCTCCGCCTTTATAATCAAAATATGGTTTCAAGTGAGTTTCATCCACCGTCAGTACCACTGTTTTGTCACTGGGTAGTAATTACATTTATTCTTAATGTACATCAGAAAATGAGAGTCATTTTGTTCTGACACTGGTGCAAACCGTTTGGAGACACTCCTGATGGTAGAATACCTCGGCAATATTAGGAATTTCTTATCTCTCAAGAGTCTATAACTTTGAGGGGAACAATTACAAAACAAAGAAGACAATATTACCAGCTCTGATGAATAATCAAATTTATTCAATCATTAACTGTAGTAGTTCAAAAATGAACTTCAGCAGAGGCAAGTGTTTGACTGATCACCTAAGATTATTGCCAAAAAGGAAATCACTAATTTTATAACAGCAATGCTATTGCAGGTTTTAAAATATATGATAAAGTAAAGATGTCTCAGTAGATAACACACAAAAACACCCACATTATATATATATATATATATATATATATATATATATATATTTATATATAATGTTCTGGTGTAACTGAAGACGGTCTCCTAGATCAGCTGTTGTTTTCATCACTCCTTTCCCTCCACCTGTGTTAAGTTTGGTGGGCGGAACCACTCGAGCATTAGTTTGAGAATGGTGCCTCAGATTATCTCCAGTCCTTTTGACAGATTCCAATTCCTTGTTTCATGAGCAAGGGCGTGTTTAGTAATCTCCCTTTTGTACAGGCAGCTAAAACGACTTCCAGTTTCCCCTTGACTTTTGACCGTCGACAAGGGAATTCCGAACTGGCCATCAAAGAAACAAGAAACTGGAATCTTTTAAAAGGACACGGTATAATTCCGGACCCTAATGTAAAGCCCACCAAATTCAATGCGGGTGGGAGGCAACTAGAGCTGTAAACAGCGACTGATAATTTCAATCAAAGGATACCGACATCTCAAACCACCGACGTCGCCACCTTACAGATGTCCATATTCACCAGCTATCAATATTATAATCGAACCAAAATGACTATGAACATATAATACGTTTTAGATGTTGCCACTTTCCTCAGATTTAATTCATAAAACCTTCACCTAAGCTTTGATATCTTGTAGATGTGCCAGACACGTTGCCACACCTTCCCATTCGAGGTCCGAAAGGGTAAACAGCTTGACACTTGTTCTGCGATTCTAACCATGAAGACGTAAAATGAACGAAAGAACTGAAATCATACATTGAACTGCTTTGACCGAAAGGTAGGATGAGGATGATCTAGTTTCTAATCATCTAACTGAATTATAAAAATGTTCAATATCTAGCCCAGATTCACAGATGAAAATAAATGATACAATGCGATAAAAAAAATACGGTTATTGACTCCTCAAATGATGGTAGTTTGAAAATTACTCGGCCTTGTCCCGGAATGGTCTTTCTTGCGGACAGCCGTGTGGGGGTGGGGGTGGGGAATAAATCGGATTTTAGGACAGGATTAATCCCGAAATGAGGAATGCAGATTAATCTTAGTCAGCTAATAAGTCAGAAAGACGTTTGGCACCGTAACTAATGACAGCCATGTTGCATGTACAGTTATAGGATTGATTGTTAGGATGTCAATTGCTAATTTGGTGAGAATTGAACTGGTATCGGCAGAATTAGCTAGCCGAGGTACAACTCTGATGACTTTACGAGATAGTAATGAGAAATTACGAGAGGGTTTTGAGACATTAAGGACATCTTTAAATGGGTTATTGGTCACAGTTGATAGGATGGGGGCCGACTTAGATATTATGATAGCTTTGTCTTCTTGTCAAACTACCTTGCTGAATATTGAGAAAGAAGCGGAATCCGTATTATCAGAAATTCAAATACAGGTTAAGGCAGTGGTTGCCACTTCTAAGGGGCGAATTTTTGCAGATATTTTACCTCTCGGGTCTTTAGAATCGACTTTAATGATTCAGCATATCTGTATGGTTCTCAGGTAATTTTTACCGGGGAGAATTTGTGTTGCTATTATAGTATTTTCTCAGGTAATTTTTACCGGGGAGAATTTGTGTTGCTATTATAGTATTTTGAAAGTAAGTGTATCTGATAGGGGGTTGCTTGTGAAAATTCCAGTTAGTAACTTGAAATCGTTTCATAATTATACCATATGTGCTTTCCCTAGCAGTTTTAATGGTTCAGTAATAGTATGGGATAGTGAGGAGACTATGTACCTTTTGGGGGACCAGTTTCAATACTCGGCTGTTAACTATAAATCAGGATGTGTTTTAGTTCATGATAGATATATTTGCTACAGTACTATCTTTATTCTCATAAAACGCTGACTGGTTAGGATGTGAGATGTTAGTACATAACCAGACTCCTTCTGACTGTGACTTTTGAATGTTCCAACATGAGTACAAGGTGGTCTCTATGAAGACTCTCAATGCAGTGTTCTGTAGGAGCTGTGTAGTCTCCATCCTGTGCCATAATTCATCGGATACGTTTCTTCTACGAGGATCCCGTCTCATTGATGTGGCGTATAGACTGGTCACGCTGAAGTTTCGAGTTCTGGCCGAGAGTGTGTTCAACTCTACTACTCTTATCTTCATGTGGCATCTTCATGGGGAACACCAAGTTGTTTCAGTGCCACCTGTAAGGGAAGTGATCGCCACAATTCCACCACTTACTCCAATGCTGGAAGATGAACCTTTCCTTGTGCCGAATCAGTACCTCCTCATTGCTATTTTATCAGTGATCGGGGCCTTTGTCATCATACTCTTCGTGAAGTGGGGTATTTGTCTTGCAAAAAAACATTGTGAGTAAACCCTCACCTGAAGATCAGCCTCCAGGGGGTGTGGCTGTCCATCTGGTTCACGAATCTGGAAATTAATAATTGCTATTTCCCTAGTGCTGGGGGCCAGCACTTCTTTGGGTGGCTGAGCATCTGAAAAGCTTATAAGTCACAAGTATGTTATGAATTACATTACACAGTAAATGTTTATTTAACAAGTGTGGCGGCAAACTCTCCCAAAATCCTTGAGAGGATGTTTAGCTGTTATCTGACGCATTTCCTAATTAAGGAAAATTGTTACATCAGATATCCTCAAGACGTGGGAACTTGTCACATGACTTCATGAGTGCGTTCGCCGGAAATGTCCAAGTTCCAGTGGAAACATGTGTATGTGCGTTTCTTTTGGGTGGAACCCTAGGGTGTATAGGGATTAGTTATGGAAAAAAGGATCATTCGAACATTATTAAAAGTCTTCAGTTACGACTTTGTGGTTTGACATTTATCGACTAAGACTGAGAACATTGCTGTTTGGAGGTAGGAACCACATTTAATTTCCCAAACTGTAGATTGCTGTTTTTCATTTAAATATTGTCTTTTTTTCCAGCATTATTTGTATTGTGCATACTTTATAAGTAACATGGGAGGAATTCCCATATCTTTATTTTTATGCATTTTGGTTAATAAGGGATTTGTTTGACTTCTTCAGATGTTTTGCTGAGAAAGAGGTTGAAGATGTACTTATTGGGAATGTACTGGACTTTGACTTATTTTTACCTATTGCAAGTTACAGTGTAAAGACATTAATTAGTTAAATATGATAGATTGTAATATGATTGATCTTTTGGGAACTTTAATATTCCATTTTATGTCATCTCTTATATCTTGCAATCTAGTTATGTTAGA
>JANJGK010000005.1:68982176-68989676 GCA_039081455.1 Macrobrachium rosenbergii | reverse complement strand
TCTATTTTCGGTGGCCTCGATTATACGATATACAGAAAACTCGATTGCATTTTTTACTTGTTTTTATGACAGACACTATTCATCCTACTTCTTGTTCCTTGCTTAAAGCTATGCTGTTCTTCCCTTATAATATTTCTGTTACTTGTCTCACTTTTTTTACACGTAAGGTACGGATACTAAACTTCAGGGAAACAATTTAACGAAATTACTTTCCTTTCTAGCGCACAATTTAGTACAGATAGTTTATATGCAATCAAACTAAAATAGACTTATTTTATGATGCAAATTTCTTGAAGTTTGTTTCGGATAAGCAAGCCAAAGTGGTTTCTCCAGAAGAATGATTTTGAATACTCGATTTGTTACTACCTGATCAACATGACCTTTTGCAAACTCAAAGTTTTAATGAGTGAATTGGATTTCAATTTACGTAACACATTTAACGAAAAATTAATTTCTTCAATCAGTTAAAATTAATGGGAAAAACTTTCAATATAAAAATTCAAAACATAATTGTGGTGAAAATATTTTATACTAATTCCATGAATGTCATCATAGTCTGTGAAAAGCAACAGCTATATCCGTCGCACGCAGTAAATAATAATCTATTCCACACATTAAGTTCCAATAAATATGCAGATCAGACTCATCAAAGAGTATTAATTTTTATCTATAGTACATCAAACGAAATACTGTGTTGATTTTAATATGACGAAAGGAATGCGTATGTGCTCTAAACAGTTAATTATTCAAAACGTGTCACCAAACCGGTAATGGCTGGTGAATCGTTTGAACCTTATTGCTGCGATTTGTGGTGAGTTAACATTCAAATAGAAAGATACCTCTCTTAAATCAAACCAACAGCTTTCAAAATTAAAAAAAAAAACTTAAAACACGCTTTTATTAAAATGAACTAAAAAGACTAAATATTTTGAGACAGACCAGGATTTTCTTACAGCGTGGGGGCCAAACATGGAAGGAAATGCTACAAGAAAAAAACAAATTTATTCCTTGTAGCATTTCCTTCCATTTTGGTGCCCACGCTTTTATTTTTGTAGACATGATTAATTGTAAGAAAATCCTGGTGTGTCTCAAAAAATTATTTTTTACTTTTCAGCACATTTTAATAAAAGCGTGTTAAAATTTTTTTTTTCTATTTTATACTTTTTAGTCTTAACAGAAATTGTAACCGATTTATGATTGTAGCTAACGAAATTGAACGTAATATCCTATAACAGTGGTTCCCAACATTTTTTTGGCCCATGCACCCTTCCATCATGTGTCAGAATGTCATTCCTTCCCCCTTTTCCAAAACTGTCTGCCTCAAAAGGTGCATTTCAAATAGTATGCATATAATACTAAAAATCATTGGTCACAATTCCCCCCAATTCTTAAACCCTGAAATTCCCCCCTGGTTGAGAACCAATGTTCTATGATATCCTATTGAGCCAAAGAAGGTTTGAAAAATACATAGTTATTAACTTATTCTACCGAGTCAAAGAAGATATGAAAAATCCGAGAGTTATTCACTTTATACAAATCCTGAGATACTGGGAGAGGTCATTGTAGGGTCACCAGAGGTCACTGCTGACCTACTGTTCATGTAAGGTTGTATTGTCAGCAGGACTGAGTAACCATGCAAAATTTCAAGTCATTCGGGCAAAGGGAACAGGTCGAAAACTGAGTTACAAGATTTGACCAAGACAGACAAAAAAAAAAAAAAGCAAGCTAAATAAGTGTATAAAAAAAAAAACAAGGATTACACGGCCTCTCCAGCTGGTTTACGGAAGAGAGCTACATTCTGGACATTATGAATAAATCTTGAGATATTGATAATTACTGTACGCATACTCTTGTTCAATTATCTTTTTCTTTGTTTCCAAACAAAGTCACACAAATTTTAATGCTAAGTAACTTGAAAACTTCATACTGTACAGCAAGATATAAATTTAATGTGTGCTAAGTTCGCCTCAGTCATCTACACCGTAAAAACGTATGTCGTAAACATTATGACACCCGTCCTTGGAAATAGTTTACCTTGTAGTAACATAAAGTCGGTACCTTATATCATTAAATTCTTTCATGCAACTATCGGGTGCTGAAAAGTGACAATCAAAACCAGAAATTTTCATACATATCGTTGTTTGAAATATAAGTCACGAGATCTAGTTTATTCAGCCATATTAAATACTGTATAAGAATGTCGTACATAAAAAAAAATTACGTACAAATCAGAAGGACAGAGATGTAAATTCATTCTTTATAGCCAAGAGATTTTCGAAATTCATCAGGAAATGTAAAACCAAAACGTCGGGAGAAAGTGACAGCAGGAAACATTCATGGATATCACAAACACTGAAGGGAAAAGCATTCATGCAAGCCTTGGCTAGAAACGCCACAACGTCTCTCCAACTCTCTCTCTCTCTACCCTAATTGAGTCTTTCCTTTAATACAAGAGCTAAATCTCCAAACCTCTTACCCAGCATCCCCGAATCCTGCCTCGATTTTCTACGGAAGTCGACTGTGCAAAAAGCTCTGGAGTAAATACCTCCCCCCTTTTTTTATGTACCATAAATCACAGACACTTCGGAATGACACTGAAATAACCAAAAAGGAGGACGTGTGAATCAAGATAAATTGGAATGTTAGGCGTTCTGCCGTGTGAGGCAATGTTTTTGTAATTTTATGTTCCCTGAGGTAATAAACTTACCATATCTCATTGATTTTAAAAGAACTAGGGATCTTTATTATTGGATTCATCCCTAATAACCTTAAACCAGAGAGGCGAAGAATTAGTTGCATAAATGAAGCTTAATATTTAAGATGTCAGTAAAATTTTCTGCTTCGATAATATACGTCTCTTTCACCCTACTGTTCTCCCAACCTTACGCATTGTTAGTGTTAATACACATACATATACATGATATATGCACACAAAGACATGGGAGCAATCAGTTTTATAAGAGCGTAAACATTTCAACTGATCTTGTCTTGTGAGTCTTTGTTGTTCAACAAGGGAAAGGAAAAACTCTACATTAAGTATGGGAGGCACTACATTTTCCCAGGCGAAGGTTTTAATAATCCCCGTAATAATCATTGTCACAGGCTCAGTAAGATGGACAAACTATTCACCTCACGTAGGAAACACAGACACGGAAGGAAAAGATAATGCCGTTATCAAGACAAGCAGAACATCTTAAATCTGTTTTGACCTTCATAAAAGAAGAAAAACTAAAAGATACACAACACTTTAAATGAACAATAAAGACGACCACTTCCTTTCCATTTGCAGCCAAGGTCCGCCAGTCAATAGTATTAGGAGTCCCAGTCATGTCAAGGTCCGCTCGTTCCTAGCTGTAACCTTCTTAAAGGCATCGTCATCTGATTTGGTCTCGTCACTTTTTTGCGCTAAATTGGAAAAGGAAATAGGAACATGGTCCGTCCAATCCTACTTGGCTCCTTGGCCCCTTAGGCTAATAGCTGGAAACTGGTGCGGAAAAAGAATGTGACAGTAACAGACATCGCAAATTTATTTATAAAAAAACTAAAACTAGTTGGCCAGCGTCATTTACACTGCAGAGCAGGTAGTTATGGTCTTGCTTCGGTTATCATATTTTTGGATAAGGTGTCTATGAATATAGTCTTCATAGACACCTTGTTACATACACATAAATTGACTTTCAAAGTATAAATTTGGGATAGGTTATTCTCAAAAGCAGGTTTCCCCCCCCCCAAAATTGAGTAACACCATGAAAATATATACGAAATATCTACATGTTCGACCTTAAAGTCAATTTGTCATAATATATAATTTAGATAACCTTTGTACCTGACCGATGATATACAAATGGCACCAATTTTTTCGAGAGAAAAATATGAACAGTCCTTTCTATCATGGTCAGTTAGAAGAAAAACACCTTCAGTGCACATTTCGAGACATAAAAAAAACTAATAATTAGGTAATTTTGAACGCGCATCACTTTCCTGTTTACTAATTAAAGGCAACTAATACCCAGTTGTCGAAAATGGCATTAAAAGTAGAACATTTCATGTTTTTGCGAAATCCAAATATGAAAAATGTATATCCTCTAATCCTCAACCTTTCAACTCTGGGAAATTCTCGAAATACCAAATCAACGGCTTTTATCTTTTTATGAAAAATAAACGTTGTTATCAAAGCTATAACATATTCAGTCTCGGAAGGCCTGCAAATTGTTTGATTAACACTAAGATCATATTCACGAAACGATAAAATTCACTCTGACATTCACTGACACCCAGTTGCAAACATTGTTATGAATGTCAGAATCATTTTTGCAGAAATGCATCATAAGGAATTTCAGAGCATTGCAGGGTGTGTTCTTCAGTGTAACAAGTTTCATTATAGGAATTTTGATAACTATTTTAAAATACAAAATAAATGAATATGGAAGAAATTCGTTATTTGTTAGGGACAACACACATCCATAATGAGGAAGATGTTTGTGGATTGATATACGGTGAGTTAATTCCACAAGAATTATCAGTTAACTTGTTATGAATTAAATGGAGAGTGTGGACCGCTGCGGTGCTCGCGTCTCTAATGGGATTATAGATTTACAAAATTGCTATAGCTAATTAAGCAAGGGAAAATATATATTCGAAGATTTCTTTGTTTCAGTTTATCTGAATAGTCTCTGCTTATAGGACTCGTTCAATAAGTTAGACTTGAAACAACTGACAGCCGTATTCAATACGGAATAACATATTTCAGAGGAATCAAAGAGTGTTTTTCTGAACCGTGGCAGAACTCTGTGATTCTGTTGTACGAGGGATTTTTTTCCAGACTAAGACAACTAGTTTTCTTTCTCATAATAAAAATAAAAACAGTCGATTTCGTAAGTGAAATTATTACGCTACAATTACAAAACTGTTTTTTATATTTTACATTCTGTTAGTGATTTCTGGAATGTTTAATTCATTATTATAATAATTGAGTAAATCGAAAGACAGGAAGAGGGTGTAGAAAACGGCAAAGCAGCCCCTTTTGACGATAACTCGGAAACTTCGGAGATTTGGGGACAGTGAGAACTACCACAGTCCAATACTGTGCATAACAAAATACTCATTCTCTTACGTAATCATTCCATAATTGAACATCCTTTTTCTGGAATCCTCCACACCTTTATCCTGTTTCCTTTGTGCATGAAAGTCCATGAAGCAACGCCATATTTTTTACCTGATTGAAGGGAACCCCAACAGCAAAGTCCCTCAGCGTCGATAATCTATCGCTTCAAATCGATTATATAATTTTTGTTTACTCTTTCAAATTAAGAGTAATAACAAACTTTCATATTCCACATCTATAATTGAAAGCTAACACACCATGAAATAATTCTTCTGTAATAGCATCAGTATGAGGCTAAAATCCCCGTAACTCAATATTTTCTCCTCATCCTTTGTCCTGGCAGGTCTTCGAACTCTACGTGAATTATTGAGTATTTGTTTCTAATTAGGGACAATATGTTTGACGGTGTGAGGAGTGGTTTTGTTGTTTATATAATATAAAGGTGAATCCTGTGTGTGGAGAACAGTAAGATCGTGTTCAGTATGAATTATTCCATCGGTGTTTTTTCATTCCATAAAGGTATTAAATTACTCTTAACGATTTAAGGATTTGATGGCCTTGTAACGAGAGGATGGGTGAGTAGAGGTCGGGGTAAGGAATATCAATTACTTTTTTTGCTTTTATTGAGCATATTTAAGAATAAAAAAAGAGATGATACATGTATATCTACGCACGACAATAATATGTTTATGTATATGCACACATAAACACTCCTGAGTACCAGTACAGTTGTAGAAAACTGAGAAGTTCGAGGAATTATCTAAAACTTCCTTGTCATAACGCTTCACTTTAGTCTCAGTTTAAATCTATAAAAATGAAACTCGAATCACATTACAGCACCCTATAAAGAAGCCAGAAAGTATCAAAGGTAAAATTATCAACAGGATTCAGTAACCTTCACAGTAGAATTCTTATTCATTTAATTGAGTTTAATTGGCAATAGACGTCAATAAAAATAGGAAACTCAACAAAAATGAAAAAAAATCTAGAAAGTATGAAAGGAAAAATTATCAACAGGATTCAGGAACCTTCACAGTAGAATTCTTATTCATTTAATTGAGTTTAATTGGCAATAGAGGTCAATAAAAATAGGAAACTCAACAAAAATGAAAAAAAATCTAGAAAGTATCAAAGGAAAAATTATCAACAGGATTCAGGAACCTTCAAAGTAGAATTCTTATTCCTTTAATTGAGTTTAATTGTCAACAGACGTCAATAAAAATAGGAAACTCGACAAAAATGAAAAAAAGGACTAAAAGCGGGAAGAGAGGGAAGAGAACGAGACCGAGAATTTGGGGCTGGGTTGTCGATGAAACGAATTATTTCTCATCAATCTAGAGAAGGAAAATCCAAATTGCACTTAATGTAAAAGTTAAACATCGCACACAACAGATATAAAAACCTGATAGGGGACTTTAGCAATCAAAATGAGAATAATGACTAAGAAATCTTAGATAACACAAATTTCGCAAAAGGATTCCATCAAGACAATAATAAAGGATACGATGAAGCTTCCATCCTACCCTTCAATTTAAAGATAGTTTATGATATTCTTTATCATTTAGTCTCGCTTAGATCTATTTATAGGAAGGGATATTAAACGTATTCCTTCTCGGGAAAAAGAAATAAAGGGAATGCACAAATTAACAGTAAATACATAGAGCACAGTGAACGACATTCTTACTCATCATTAAGGCTCCTTCCAGACCAATGTAAACCATTAAGTGATCGCCAACAAACAACTATCATTCTAAGTATGTACCAACAAACAACCAACATTTTAAATATGTACCAACAAACAACCATCATACTAAGTATGCTCCACCTCTGACGAAAACAAATGAATTAATATTCCTTTCATAAGAAATGTATTGGACTAAGATACAGTTGTCAAGTTATGAAGTGGTCTCTTAGGGGGGTATCGCCTAATTAATCATACCAGGTATAAGAGGGTTTATTCTTCTAAACATAATTTACTTATCACCGACAATTCTTAGCTCGAGAAAACTACACCAACAACAGCAATAACAGTAATGATAATAATCAATAGATTAAAAGACACGAACTTAGCATAAATGAACAGGTAGCTTTATGTTTCTCCATATGGAATGGAAAGCTCACATTTGAAAATAACAAAAACGAGAAGGGATAACACTAAAGACACATGATGATTTCAGCAATTTGTCAACAGACCTAAGGGACGGAGGAAAAAGCGGAATATTATCACTTTCGTTCAGACTTGTGTAATTCAGCACTAATATTATTTTTTTATATGTACAGAGTTGCCTTCCTTTGTTAAACAGCAGATTAGTAGCGGATCAAAAGAGAAAGAAGGAAGTCAATTTTCTGACTGCGTGGCAAAGTACATCATTATAGATGTAAGGAGGGAAAAAAAA
>JANJGK010000005.1:68974676-68977176 GCA_039081455.1 Macrobrachium rosenbergii | reverse complement strand
GACGCCTTAAACGACACGGCCATCAAGGGAGGCATAAGCTGATACCGACCCCCACCTACAAATTACTGTCGAACTTTGGTATTTGTAATTAGAATCGATATCAACCCACCTCTACCATGTTAACCATGTAGTGAGTTTGTCGTGCGCAGCCTTAATATGAATGAATTTTATCACATCACCGTGATTCATATGCTACAAACGTCCTTTAATATTTAATTCGCTCTACCATGGAAATAATGTATTTTCATATATGTTACACGGAGGGGAATTTTTTAGTTGATAATGTATATATACATATATATATATATATATATATATATATATATATATATATATATATATATATATATATATATATATATATATATATATATATATATATATATATACTCATTCTAGAAATTTTAAAAGTTGGAGTCGTCAGCAGTGTGAATAGAGAAAATATAATAAATATCGAAGATGGGAATAAATATTCTCTTCCTGTTCTTTTCATCTACTGTCTTGAAATCTTGCCTAAAATAACATTTGACAGATTTGGAATTTGCATTAAATTTCTTCTAACAATAAACGAGTCTAATTAACTAAGCTGTTAAACGAAATATCCTCGTGAACTCTTTTAATGCATAGTTGAAAGCAGTATATTTCTTAATTTGTTTTTCCTGACGAGTATATACTTGTAATAGAGCTTTTGTTTAATATCATGGAAGCAAAAAGTATATCGCCTCAATCCGCAAACGCATAAAGAACTTTGCAGTTGAGGCTTAGCGCATATATCGGAACTCCTGAGATGTTGTCTGGAGCAACTGGAAACTTTGCACGTTCAAGAAATCTTTCATAAAACAATCAATGCCTTCATCGTCAGAGTTTGGTAAATGTTTACGTGGCCCTGTTATAATAATCATAATCATCAGTATCATGATCATAACATCCAATATCACCTCAAAGCTCAATTAAAAGTAAATTTCAAGTGACTATTTTTACAAACATAATTAAGATTCGGCCCAGCTTTGCTTAAAAAAATACATGAAATTTTTAAATGCCTTAGGGGCACAGGAGGAAGCAAGAGTGCAGCTACAATCTATTATTCAGTATATTAACATGTTGGAGAATTCGATCGGGTTACTTCTAAATAAATGATAAAGATGATAATAACAATATTGTAGATGATATCACTGACTGGGAATTATTAATGCTAATTAAAAGTGATGATTGTTGATGCATTAAAAGTGTACATAAATAATAACTACAGATAAAAGATTGGCATGGCCTGAATCGCGCTATGGCCCCCCAAAATTGTTTTGCCTTGTAAAATACCCTGCTATTTCTTCCGTCGTGAATATCGCAGCATTTGTTCACTTTGCATATTTTTTCCTTCTGGCTCTAAGTAATTTCTTAATATCATACCTACTCCATTTTCTTATCCTTGAAGTGTATGTCAGACATCAAGCAGACTCGCAAACACTTCGAGACCGACAGACACTCAGAAGTTGATCTTTTCATTAGTAATTTTACCATTCACATCCAAAATGAGGAAATTCCTGTCGTCTCCAGCATTTCCAGAACCACTGCACCTCCTCTTTTAAGTAACCAGATCTATCCTCACCTGAGGAATCAAATCCGTTCTTTCAAGACATATCTTGTTCCGAGTAGCCTTGTCTGTTTCCATTCCTAAGTCATAAAAATGTGTCCCATATTTCGTTAAATTCTTCATACTTTGAGTAAAAGCAATACTTCAGTGTTCTTGAATCATTATATATCACTGGCCGATTTCTTTTTTATATGTTTTTGAGAATATCCAACACTTTGATGAAAGGCAAACTTCTTTTATTTGTAAAATCCATTCAGGAGGACATATAGTATTCCTTCTTATCAAGAGAGAGAGAGAGAGAGAGAGAGAGAGAGAGAGAGAGAGAGAGAGATAATCAGGCACATAGTACAGTATACATTTGATTGAATACATTTACATTAAAAGACGTGCGAAGACAGCAATAATAATAATAATAATAATAATAATAATAATAGTAAATAGATAAATAAATAAATAAATAAATAAATAAAAAACCTAAAAATTTTCCTCTGATATGACTTTACTACTCAAAGTTCCAAACATATGTACGAACCAGCTGCTATACAGTAAATACACATACTATAAGCTTGGTATATAATATGTGTTTATGTGCGCTAGCGTGTATGACGGTCAGTGGTAGAGTACGTATCTCACAATTTAAAGGTTTTTTGTTCTCGCCCGACCCACGTTGATAAAAATTTTCTCACCTAATCGTTACTTCAAAAACAATACAAACTAAGCAATATTCAAATTCACATTTTTTTGTTTGCAACTTCATCTCACCCAGGTAGGTAAATGAATTTGAAGAGACTGACATACCATTCCAAGTCAAGGGAGTCAGTAATAACCACGGATAACAATGCGTATATTTATTTCTACAAGCCAACACCATTAAACATAGTTTTATCTTATTTTTTTTTTCTCATTTGCATA
>JANJGK010000005.1:68937176-68969676 GCA_039081455.1 Macrobrachium rosenbergii | reverse complement strand
GTCTAAGCTAATCCTGAAAATAAATCCCTATCTCTTTGAAGTTTTAACAGTAAGTAAAACACCTCGTTTTATTAACATTGGGAATTAATTTTTTTTTTTTTTTTTTTTGGGAGGGGGGGGGGGGGCTGGGTCGGTTGTTAGTGTTGAATCTCCTGTAAACAGAAACCGTAGCGGCTATGTATGTATCTCTTGATATACAGTTCCAATAATCGTTGGCAAAGATTTTTACGGTAATGCATGTTTAAATATTGGTAGTAAATATTAGCCACCATAAGTAGGAAGAGTTTTGCCTAAGTCGGTTACTTGGGGACAAGTTTCTTCGTGTCAGCAGGTAAGTTATAAAGCAGCTGACCGAAGTTCATTTATCATCCCGAAGCTTCGGTAGTCCTCGCTACCATCTACAAGGAATGAATGACACCAGGTGTACATGCATGGAATATTTATACCCGAAAAAACTGGTCTACTTAGAAGGGGACCGGCTTTCGGGTATAGGTGTTCTCTGAGTGTACCCCTTATGCCATTTACCCCCTTTCAGCGATAGCGAGGACTTCCGAAGCTTCGAGATCATACATGAACTTCGTACAGCTGCTTTGTAGTTTACCTGCTGAAACGAAGAAACTTCTACTTGGCCAAGTTGAGAAGCCGAAATATAAGCTCAACGGCACAGAGTGCCACTCTCTTCAAAGAAGTTTGCCTCAAAGAGAGGTCTCCTTCCAAGATTTATTATTATTATTATTATTATTATTATTATTATTATTATTATTATTATTATTATTATTATTATTATTATTATTATTATTATTATTATTATCATTATTATTATTATTATTTCTTTTGGGTTAAATTTAAATATAGCCAAGAAAGAATACTTTCTTGAAAATTTAATGGTCAAAAAGCTTTTATAGTGACAATGTTAAATGTCTTCACACTGCATTTCTATGTTTAACAGTTCTCTCTCCCTTCTGTATTTATTCCAAGTGTCCTTGCCCTCCCGTTGCTCATCAAATACCTGCATCATAAACTACCGCCTTCACCCTGGTGGGACAACCACTTTACAGAACCTCAGCCTACTTGCTTATAATAAGACCGTCGAGGTTTCAAACGTAGAGGCACTTCGTATCGACAAACTGCTATTGCCGAAGTCTTGCAATTGATATATTTCACTTAATTCGCAAAAACAAACTGGATTATTGTGATTATTTTTTTGTCGTTTGGCGAGATATTCTTTCGTAAATTTATAACGTACTCTAGGGCTTTATGCTCCCTCTCTATAAATGCCGTTTAAGCTTTTGGGTAGGAAGATTATCATATATTTAAATTCATGTACTATATTCAAAAGATGATTTAAGCCATGCGCGCATTTCCAATGATGAAGCCTTACTGGAAGCTTGTTTTTGTTTCATGCGGATTAAATTTCATCACGGAAAGCTCTCTACGAACGTTATCCAGCAGTCTTTGTAGGATTTGGGTATAAAAATATTGATGGTAAATCTCGGCCCTTTCTCTTTATCTTCGGAACCCCAACCGGATCAGACCGCCTTTGTTCCGGGCTTTATTAAACACACTTTCCTCCTTCTTCTTCTTCTTTATTGCACGAACCCTATTCCAGAAGCCATTTTTTTCACACTGTTAGTTTCCCCATTCTGTTCATTCCTCAGTCTGCCTTCCATGAGCACATAATTATAATGTCAATCATATTTTTGGTGGTTTACGATTTGCCTCACCTTAGCTAATTTCCTTTACCACTTCGATTTATCGTCACAGTTCTCACTCTTTATAATTCTTCTCACATGGGATCTATAACGCAAACATTCAGTCTAAAACCTTCAAAATGTTTTCTTCCATTCACATTCAGCATCCACACTTCGCCTCCGTAAAAGGAGAATTAGCTCAACTATCCTTTCATTTAGTCCAACCTTTACCACAACTGACAGTTCATATGTCTTGCTGATCTTGCTTGATCTAATCTTGCTTCTTTCCATGTTTCACTAATTTTGCGAATTACCTTCTCTCCTATTTCACCACACTCTACTGTACTTTCTCTGTGAATAAAGCATTTCCATTCTTCCGTCATTCATATATATTGTTAATATTCCCCGGTCCATTTTCCCGGTTTCCTTTCACCCTCATAACCTTATCATTTCTCCCATTTACTATTTCCTTTTTAACCACTTGAAAATAATTTCAGACTAACACTAGCTTTTGCGGAGTCCCCAATGAACACTGAATAATATGTGCTTTTCAATAACTCCACATCTTGTTCATGGCTCATGTTCTTATAAAAAAAAAACACTTTACGCTTATAACTACAGCCCTTTCTTTGACTTTTTGTGTCACTTCATCCATGGAAGTAATGAACAGCCATAAGACATAAGAAAATCTTGTCTCAGACCAACTTTTACACAAAAACAATCACTCTCCGTCTGCATTTTCTAACACACACTTCACTTCCATCATAAAAACACTTTTAGTTACCTTCAACAATATATCCTCTTCAACATATACATTTTCTAACAAACACTTCAGTTCCATCATGAAAACACTTTTAGTTGCCCTCAACATTGTATCCTCTGCACCATATAATACATCATCAACATTCTCTACATTCCCTCTCTATTGATCCTGTATGTTCTGAGTTAAGTGCAGCCGATTTTTTACAATATGAGGAAATATGTACGCTCAGGTTAAGTAAAATAACATCTTTACAGATAAAGTATATGAGAAAATCAGGACATTGCATATTAAAAGAAACTATTTTTTCTTATTCTATTGCTACACAATAGTGCTTTTTTATGTGTGCATTGTTATGAAATTCTTCTTAAAGTGATTCCCCTTTCAAGCCTGTAAAAATGCCTTTACCATATTGTGCAGTTTCTATGTAATAATAATCATAAATACAACTAGCAATTCAAACACTAAGAACAACGGGTAGCCGAGCAGTATATAATGGGCCATAGAATATATCTACTCGTGGAATAAATATGCGAAAGTATTATAATTACGACTGAAAGTATATGGCAAACGCATTGCTGGAATCTTGATTAATAATTCATTTCTCAATTCATTTTGCATTAAAGCATTTTACCAGCTTAATTCCTCGTGAATAGCTGTTCACCTTTCATAATTAAAGGCTACATCAGCCTTTGTGTTCAATGAAAATCGAGGGGAAAAACTCTCATAATTAATGAAAGCTTTTATGAAAAAGAACACGCTTTACTTCGGACAATTCGCCGAGTTTAAAGATTTTATTTAATCCTAAATCCTATCGTCTGACACAGATTTTATATTCTCATCAAACTCCAGATTTTTCATCAAGTCAGATATTAGACTGAATGGGATCTCAGACTAAATATGATCATTTTGTAATTAAAGGTATTGGATTATTTCATATGAATATAAGCTATTTATAAATCCGTTCTTCATTAACATCATTTTAAAAATAGGAAGTTTCTTAGTTAAAGAAAATGAGGGGATAAAATACAAAACAAAATTCATTATTCGGGCTTTCTTACACTTCCTCATGCTCAACAAAAAATAAACAGATTGAGGTAAAAAAAAAAAAAAAAAAAGAGGCGACATATGAGCTATAAGGGCCCACCTACATTTACAAAAACATAATTTTATGTAAAGTTGTAAGATCTGAAGTTCCAGTTTAATGGCCTCACGGTTTCTGTGGGGATATCTTATCAATGAAATTTTGTCCTAGGGACAACGAACCTGCAAACTGCAATACATCTTAAAAAATTCCTCGTGATTTCAAATTTAAATACCATGCAACTAGCAAAGTGCAGGCATTTTTGAGACAAAGGCGGACAACTTATGTGGACCAGACTTTAGGATATACATATTTACAGTACATACATACACACACACACACACACACACACACACACACACACACACACACACATATATATATATATATATATATATATATATATATATATATATATATATATATGTGAGTGTGAATCTATGTATGTATGTATATATACACATATATATAATATATATGTTCTTTTATTTTCATGAAGTTTCAAGATAAATCAGTATAGACCCAGTTTGATGGGCAAATAAAAACTAGTAATGGGATTATTTTTCAGAAATCTTCACTTTATATTTTAAAGAGAGTATGTATGATGTATATATTTTGGCTCTGACTCATAATTAACTTATGCAAGGTTGCTTCGTAACTCAGCGGATTCAGAACCTTGCATTTTGATTTATTACATTATAAATTCAAAACTTACAGATCTCAGTATTGTAGACTGTCCATTAAATCAGTGCTGAAGGTGACTGAGTAGCAAGCTCAAATTCGACATCGCCTTTAGAAAATGTTCATTCTCTTGGGAATGAAAGGCAATAGACTCTCCCAAAGGATACAATCTTTCCTATTTCTCACCTAAAGAATTTCCGGCAAGCGAAAGCCGCGACGTAAAAGACCCTGACTTGTGTCACAAACTATACCAACCTTTTTTCACAACGAACGATATTGCGAAAGTTTACAGACGTTCGTAAACCTCATCAGTCGGGATCGTTGAAGCCAGTTAGCCAGGCCCTGCTTTAAGCCTTCACGGCGTTTTGGTAAGGGATGGTGGTAGTATCTTACGGGGTGGCTTTCTCATTCCAAGGGCTTGGGGCTGGGGGCAGGGGCAAAGGTGAGACGTTAGCCATCTCATATATTGGCGAAGGATACATATCCCATGTTGTAAAATTAAAGAGCTTCGTTTCATTGGCAGAAAATGGCTGCCGCTGTCTCTCTTGTCTTTACTGCTGTTGGAATTTTCAACTACTATCTTGCAGACCCGATCTTTGTGTTTACCTACACAGTATGTCTCGACACTATCTAGTTAATATACGGGTCCTGTAAGAATCGGGGTACAGGTCCCTTTACGCGAAATGTGTAGTAAAATCAACTAGGTCCTCACGTAGTACAAACTGGAAAGCAGTCTCGGAAATCGTACCTCTGAGGCCAAGCTTTAATTGTGGAAGATGAACCAACAGCTTGTTCTTAAACTGTTTTGACACATATGAAAATTACAAAACTATCAAAGAGATTTCATTTCTTAGAATCTTGTAATTTATGTTCAAGGGGACCTAAAGATCAGATTTTGCACATGAGTCAAGCTGCGTAGTGTGTATTATTCGTGCCCGTATTGGACGTTAACATGGAGAAAAAATTGATAAGAGAAATTGAAACAAATCTAAAACTGAACTTTTGTTTTACAGCCATATAATCATTATTATATTGATTATTATTACAATCAACAGCTGAACATGACAAATGATTGTAAATGTTTCATGAAAGATGATGACCATTTGTGAAATTTAGGCTGCCAAGCTAAGCAATGGGGCACTTTCGGCCATTCAGTGCTTAAGACAGTAATAAGTGGTTGGACAACAAGATAAAGAGATCCAAATGATAAAGAAGATGGAGTATGAGGAATTCAAGGTGGAACTGGCAGAAAACCCAGCAGTTGCACAAGGAAGTAATAGTTAGAGGCTTCGGTCAGAGAGAGAGAGAGAGAGAGAGAGAGAGAGAGAGAGAGAGAGAGAGAGAGAGAGAGAGAGAGAGAGAGAGAGAGAACGGTTTAGAACACCAAAATACTTTCTTTTTGTGGGAGAGAATCACAAAAAAATTTCCCGTGTAATCCGGCTAGTTTCTGTTTTCCGAGAACTAATCTCACTGTCACAGAAATGTATCTCTCTGGTTAAACAATACAGAGAGCAACTTGGAGAGGAGAAAGGCTAAAAGCCTTATTTCCGGTTATTAAGACAACCGAGGGAACGATGGCAGCTTTCGTTTTTATTTACTCTTTTTTTTAAAGGGTTTCTTTTTCCTTTGCTGTTTCATTTGTGTTTAAAGATTTAAAAGATTCTAACGACTGAAGAGCCCTTCCCGGGTCACAATACATAGTAAAACTATTTCCATTCTGAGTTAAAATTTCCTTTAAAGCCTTTAAAATTGCATGCAATTCTGCTGTAAAAATACATGCAACAGATGATAATCTCCGGCTTCTTTCCACATCAGGGAAGGCCACTCCGAAGCTGACGCCATCACCTGACTTTGAGCCATCCGTGAAAACTGCAAAGGAGTTATCGTATTACGAGGAATGATCTAGAAATATTGACTGCATTGCCTCACTGAACATTTCCGCCTTTGAACAATTAGATTATCTACAATATTTTGCCTCTGGAAGGTTCCAGGGAGGTGGGGGCGGTTAGCATGTTTAATTGCCTGGTTATACATTTAACTCTAAAAGCAAATGGTTGAGTTTGCCTTGGGGTGCTTTTCATAAAATTGCCACTGCCTTTCATTACTGATACAAATGCTCATTAAGGACTTAGGAAGAATCTTAAATCTGTACCAGCTCTGAACCAGCAAACGTTGGTAATGTAGATCCAGAGGCATCTCACCTCACCAGCATCTACAAGCATGCTCTCAGTGGGAGATGATTTAAATGCACCTGCACCTAATTTTATTCCTCCATGATGGATTGACTTAGCGTTTTAAGGCTATTTAGGCTTTGCTGAGGTGTACATTTCACACCCATATGTTAATTTTGCAAAGACTAAAGCTTTGTTTACTCTCAACATCTGAGTTCGGTCTGCACCCCACGAAGTGTGGGACAGAACTTTCAAAACATTCAATGCTTTCAAGCATTTTGTCTTGATATACTTCAGATGTGGCATCCATGTCAGCTTCCTGTCAAAAATCAACCAAAGAAACCTTGTTCCACCAACAAAAGGGATTCTCTGCCTATGCATGAACAGACCTGGGTCAGGACGGAATCCTCTTATATGGCAAAGTTCAGGTTGCCGTTTTACTAGCTGAAAGCCTAAAACCATTCATCTCAGCCCAATTTACTATATTATCAATGCAGAGCTGAAGGCGGCATTTAACCGCTGCCATCCTCGTTGCTGCAAAAGATATCGAAAGGTTATCAACAAAAAGGGTATATATTATATCTGGGGGAATTATTTTGGATATCCCATTGATTGCTAAGGTGAACAAAGTTACACTTAGAACACTTCCTTTTGGCACTCTTCTTCTTCGTTGAATACACCCAACATTGTTGCTCCAACCTGAACCTGAAATAAGATGTTTTTTAAAGCCTTAATAACAAGAGGCAAATTGCCTCTCAGGTTAAATTCATAACGGAGGCTCAGAATGCTATCTCTCCATGTTGTATTATAAGCCTTCTCAAGGTCAAAGAAAACAGAGGTGTGATGCTGTTCGTCAGCAAAAGCTTCATATATTGAAGATTCTATTCGAACCAGCACATCAGTTATTGAGTGCATACTTAGAAAACCATACTGTGAGGGCGACAGATATTTACCACGCTCCAAGTACCGCATCAAACGTGTGTTCACCATTGTTTCCATGAACTTACACAGACATGATGTCAATGCACTGGAATGATCATTCTGTCTTGAATGGGTCTTTCCCTGGTTTCACGAATGGTAGTACTTTTAACATCTCCCATAGCTTGAGAAGGATATATTCTTGGAAAATTCTGTTAATAAGGCTTAATACAAAATATCTGGTATTTTCAGGAGGCATGCTTAATCACTGAATATGTTATATCATCCAGTCAAGGAGCTGATTCATTCCATTTACTTAAGGCTGATTCAAATTGTCTCATAGTAAAAGGTACATTGTGTTGTTCATTCCTTGATGCATTAAAATAAATTTCGACCTGTTCAATTAACCTTTCTTGAGCTGAATAGGGTCTGTCATAATTTTTCTTTGAAACATTACCAAAATGATTAGCAAACTCATTTGCATTAACTGGGGATCTGCTGCTTCACTACCATTGATCTTGATAACTGGAGGTTAACAATGAGTAAATTTCCTGGCTATTTTTCTAACTCTTCCAAACTAAAGTCAGGGGTGTTTTCGAATTTAGTGAAGATATGAAAATTGTCCAAGATTCCTTTCATGCCTTTTTAATTTCCATTTGGCAATGACCTCTTGTTTTTCGAAATTCAGTTCGGTAATGATCACATTTTTGTCTGTGATATCTGATGAAAGCTGATCTCATAGTTCTGTGAGTTTCCTGGCATTTATGAGTCCACCAGAGAACTGGTTGACATATAATTTGCATAAAGTCCTAGGTATTGATTGAAGACTAGCCAAAAATTTAATTGTACTGAAAAAATCAAGAGCATCGTCAACAGAGGCAAAGTCATCAGCTAAATCATCTATTGAGCTGTGTTCCTGGAATGTTGCCCAGTCCGCTTTACCAATCTTCCATTAGGTAGCCTTGAAGATGGAGGGTTTGAAGCTACATTCATTACTAATGGAAAATGGTCGCTGGTAAAACTATCATTTATCACTCCCCAATTGAAATCGATAAGTAAGCCATCACTGCATATAGATAAGTCAATTGCTGACAATAAGCCTGTTTGAACATGAAAATGTAGACTCCCCTGCATTGAGGATTCCCACATTTTCACTTTCTATGGTAACGATAACACCCCAAAGAGGGGTTCTACTATTTATATCTCCCAGGATAATAAATGGATGTGGTAGCTGTTGGATATGAGATTTAAATTCATCAGTGGGGAAGACTTCACAAAGTGGTAGAGAGAGAGAGAGAGCATATATACTGTATATTTTCTTTGCAAATGAACCTGCACACCTATCACCTGCAAAGTAGACTGGATATAGACTGGATACCAATAGGATTTTGTGGGGTGTTATTGCAATTATACAAAGCTACACCCCATGGCTTTCTATATTTACGTTACAAGGGGAATGACGGAATGTATACTCTCGTGGCCTTGGACATGTATTATTACCAATCATAAGTCTCCTACAAAGCTATACATACAGGAGACACTTCTGATATGAATAGCCTTAATTCTTCCCATTTGGCTCTTGCTCCCTGACAGTTCCACTCGAGAAAATGAGTTAATTCTATCTATATTTTGAGGCCGTTTAACTGGACCCCCTTTTCCGTGATTTTACTTTATTACATCACTCTTGCTTCTTTTTCTGGAGGGAGACTGTTCAATGATGGCTGCCTTCCTTTTTGTCAATGATGGCGCTGCTTCCATGGAGTTGGAGCCTGCCACAGGTGGCAAAGCCTCCCTAGTATCATGGGTGTTGGGCATCTTTGAAGGCATCTTCATAGAAATTTCCATCTCAAGAGCACCAGATGAAGCTAGCGCTGCCTGAGGAGAGAATGACACCTACACTAGAGATAGGTAAAGACGCCTTCTGAGAGGTCAGAGTGTCAGCTACTGCTGGTGCAGCCTCTAAAAAGGCCCACACACCAGGTATGACTGATGCAGCCTCCAGAGAAGTGGGAGTGCCAGGCATATCTGGCATGGCCTCTGAAGAGGCGGGAGTGCCAGAAATCACTGGCGATGCTTCCGAAGTGGCAGGAGTGCCAGAAATTACTGGTGCAGCCTTCAAAGAGGCATGAGAGCTAGAAATCTCTACCGCAGCCCCCAAAGCAGTCATGCCATAAATTATAGGTACAGCTTCCAAATAGCCACGAGTACAGGTCATCACTGATCTTCTATTTACATTACCCAAAGAAACACCTATCGTAGAATTTACACTTCTCCCGTTGGCAGCAAAACTGGAAAAGGATATTCCTGGTCTAACATACCGATTTAATACCTTTTCTTCTGATTTTCTAAATGTGATACATTCATTTACCTGCGATGTACACATCACAATTCTGTGATGATGATGCATAATTATCTCCACGATGTATACATCTTGCTTCTTTATTACACACACCATGCTCTGGTTCACTACATTTACCACATGTGGCAGGCTTGCTTTGTATCGTCTGCCTACAAGACCCTAAAATAAGTCCAAATTCTTGATAATAAAAACATCTCCTCGGTCTTGGGGTATATTGCTTAACCATAAAATGTACCCATGCTGTTTGTTTTATATTAAGAAAGAAAGTAGAATTGAATGTAATAATAAAATTTGGAAGTGGAACTAAGGATCCATTGATCTTCTTGATTCTTTCAATTTTAATCACACCTTGATCTTTTAATTCTCCTACAAGTTTCTCCTTTGAGTACATCAGTAGGGGTGCATTTCAATAATCAAGTACTGTGCAGTCTTCTTTAACTCCTCCGAGATGCGATGATGCTTTTAATACTTCCCTTTCTTTTGTTGAAGCCGATTCTACCATTAGTTTCCCTTGACCTTCAGGTGATATCTTAGGCTCTCTCCCACAAAACTTCACAATGTCTCTGTACACTTTACAAATGCCATATTTTGAATTTTCCAGATTAAAGGTCAAATACTTATCATAAGGGGTTTCAAATATTCCTGGTCATATTTCATATACATTTCTGGTCAATTTCCCCTTGCTCCGTGCTTGAATATAGGGCTCCAGTGTATTCACCAGGCTAGAAGAGTCCTTTGCTATACCAGAAGTCGTAGGGAGGTTTGATTTGAGCACCATACAATGAATAATATAAATTTCATCTAGGATGAGGTCCCTCTCACCAGGGAGGGCCAACAGGAGGAGGAACAATACTGTTACCCACGGTGGTAACAGCCCTGGGATCCTCAACTAGATATATACCATACCCTCAGTGCCTTAGGGGTCGTCAGTACGTCGAGGCTGGACCCAACACCGAGGGTATGGTTTAGCAAAAAAATTTCCCCTCGCTTGACCACGTCGTTTACTCGGGTGAGGTGGCATGCCGTCCAATTCCACCCTCCTTCAAGTTAAGGTACAGTAAATTCCGTAATTCAATGCCATGCAAAGGTCGTCAACGAAATGGGAAGAAGGGAAGGGGAAAATGTACAGGAGGAGGAATAAAAGAGTTGTAGGTCCCAATGTTCGGTTGAGTCCACAGCAGAGAGAGTAGGCAAAAAAAAAAAAAAAAAAAAAAACTTACACTCCCGGCAGTGGATCCCTAAGCCCCCCACCTCGTCAAGGGGTTGGGATCGGGTTCCCAAAAAAGGGGAAGAAGAAACTGGGACATAACACCGAAATACATCACACAGACTGAACATTGGGAAGATCAATGAACTCCGGATAAAGGGAAATGGGAGAATGTCGAATCTTGGAGACAGGTAGAAAAGTAGCTGAAGTCTGCTTCCACGGAACCGCTGAAACAGGTCATTTCCTATGACAGTATTATGAGAAATTTACTTTGAGAGGCGTTTCAGCAGTTTAATATGTAAGACTTTTTAACGCAAAGTGCCATGTTATGGACCCTAACTGTACCGCTAAAAGGACTGTAAGCAATGAAAGGTTTCAAGCTATTATCGAAAGCAATTCTATTCTACCAGGGGATATGACATTATGAAAATGATCGCAATAGCACTCGAGAATAAATGCAGAAAATTAGAATCCAACTCCTTTGTCTCTTCCTGGAAATTATAAAAAAAAAAAAAATGTTGAAAATATTGTATTTTTCCATTGGTGTATTTTTTAACTGTGTAGCTTAGGCAAGTGCTAATTCTCTCTCTCTCTCTCTCTCTCTCTCTCTCTCTCTCTCTCTCTCTCTCTCTCTCTCTCTCTCTCTCAGAGGAAGAGAATATGACGAAAATGCCGTATTTGTCAGGTTGGGGACTCCATCTTCGACGAGAGCGAAGGCGCCCAGTAGTAAAGGGTCATCTATCATTACTAAGTAATGAAATGGTCCAAGGGTCACGTGAGGGGGACGTCCTTCTTTACTGATGAGAGGATCTCCGGTCTTTAGAGCTTGGGTCCTTTACGGAGGAAATGTACAACTTTTTTTTTATACTTTTCTATAGTCGTCTATTTTTTTTAGTCTCTGATTTATCACTTTTCTCTCATTTTTTATACACAATAAAGAAAAACTCTCCTCTGTTTATCATTTATTTGTTTTGTTCGAATATATTAACATATGCTTAAGCATGAAAGTTGGTCACGAAGGTTACACATTTGTCTTTTCAAAAATCTGAAAAAAATCTAGATTTTAAAATCTAGATTTTTAGCGTCTTTTACGAATCTGGAGTTTATATTTCTCAGGGTGTGGCTGGCGTTGATCTTATCTCAAACCTTAACGAATTCGTGACCAGCTTCGACAAGTCCCCGCTCCACAGCCAGAAAAAATTTGTTAAAAAAAAAAAAAAAGGCAATGCTGCATTAAAAGTATATGTATTAAAATAAAACATCCATTGGCTCGTTGTTTACAGTTAAAGATCGTCTCAGCCCCTTCTTCACATCCAATATTATATATAAATATACTTATCCGAGATGTAATCACGGAACTTATGTGGGATCCACGAGGAGGCTGTTGAAGGTACGAATAGACTCCCATAGAGGCTTAAGCTACCGTACAGGATGCAAACTGTCTAATCCAAAGGCCACGAACATCTGGAATCATGCCGTAGGGTGAAATAGCATAGTTAGAAATGAAGATTTTAAAACAATAGGCCGGGTCTCCAGCCATCACCACTTAATCTTTTTGTTTTCTGTTTAATACCTCTACTTTTAACGCTGCCTTGGACTTTTTTTTAAGAATTTTTAACGGAATATTTTTAATACTATGATTACATCTGTTGTGTAACTTATCTTTTAGGCCTTGATAATATGCAAGTGTCATGGAACGTCGGCGAATAAATCTGTGATTAGAGGTCTTCATTTCCCTTGTTCCTTGAAGATGTATGTATGTATGAATACATGTATACAAATATATATATATATATATATATATATATATATATATATATATATATATATATATATATATATATATATATATATATATATATATATATATACATATATACACTCAGCGTTCTTCAGCTTTTATGACAACTCTTTTCATATGCTTTCCAAATTTAAACAATTCTTGTTTTCCTTCCTCGCTCATTTCTATCCTTATCTTTTATAGCGCTTATACTTAATTCCTTAATATTCATATTCCTTCTGCACATTCCACTTTCGTCTGTTTATACGGTTTAAATCATATTACTTCTCCATTTGCGTGTTACTCTGTGTAGCCTACTATTCCTCTTAATGCAGAAAACCTTCGCACTAATTCTTCTTTATGCCCTTTTAGATAAATGCGTTGTTCAATGTTCACCAGTTTTTCATCAGTTCATGTAAAAGCATCTCACCTATTCATTATAGTCTCAGCCGCATATCTGCAGCCATACCTCCTTTTCTTTTGAATGCGTCATTTATCATCACTTGGCCGCTCGGTACGTTTCTTCTTTTGTTTTGCCAGCTGTCCTCCGCGATCGTCAGTAATCATCATCTAACAATTGTCGTTCTTGTCTATTTATTTTTCGCTCAATTCGTTTTTTTCCCAATGAAAAACATTGTCTTTCTGTTGGTTTCTTCCATGCCAGGTCGTCTATGTTCTTGGTTCGTTTTACATTTTGACATATCATCTGCCATAGTTTACGTTTGCTTTCTAAATTTTTCCAATGAAGGCTAAAGGAGGAATAATATCTCTCTCTCTCTCTCTCTCTCTCTCTCTCTCTCTCTCTCTCTCTCTCTCTCTCTCTCTCTCTCTCTCTGCTGGTTGAAATGAGAATTTTCCTAAGAGATTCTCCCATGTCGACTACCCGAGATTAGTAGATGCAGCATCTTTACGTTATGACTCTCTGTAGCTCGGTAATTCGTTCCTGGAAATAATGGAAACTTCCCTTCCTTGCCTTCTTTTGGGGTTCCCTCCGGGGCTTTGAGGAATTAATGTCGCAGAGGAAACTCACGCAGCGGTAACCCCTGATAAACTCAGATTGCATTTTCTGCGATTGGAGCTCATGTCAGGAGGAGGAAGCTCCTCCCGGTTCGATGGCGGGGGTTGAGGGAGGGTGGGGGTCCTTTCGGAAGGAAAAAGGAAGAGTTCGTTGGAAATTTATTTGAAGTGAATGGGAAATATGGGGAAAGAATGTGAGATTCTATCATAAGTATTAAAAATTAAAAATATTCCTTTTATTGCCTTAGAAAGAAAATTGACTTCCTTAAATCATTCTGGAGGAAAAAAAAGGAATGATTTAAGATTTCTTGAGTAAGAAATAAATTACATTTTCTTAATTATATAAAACTGAAAATTTAATTCTCTAGAACTTAAAAGAATGAAAATGGGAATCTTTGGATTCCAGTGAAATGGAAACCACCACAAAGTCCAAGAGAGGGAACAGAAAATGCTCTGTAATTTCAGGAAAAGAGCAGTGAAAATTCTCTTCAGCATTATATGATGGATGAATGTCACGAGGAGAAAAAATACAACATTTTTATATCATCTAGAAGAAACTAGAACATTTTCCAGCAAACGTACTGGTGAGTGAAACAACTTACGAGAGGCCGCATTGGTAATCTGCTCAGGAAATTCGAACGGGAAGGATTGATTAATCAATAGTGAAATATCTCGTAATGTTTAAACTTGTTCGTTGGGAATAGCTATGGAATCCGATACATTACTGGTGCATTAAACTTTTCAAGTATTATTTATCGCGTATAATAATATCGCACGGTGAAAAACTGAAATGTCTGCAACACAAAAGTAAAAAGCGTTCATCAGATATAAATTGCAAATCAATCTCAAGTCCTAAAAGAATTGTGTTAGAGTGCCTCCTTATTATAGTCAAAGATGTCATAAACATATGTCGGTAACTTATGCCATACACATCATAAACAGGCTGAATGTCAGTTAGTTACAGAGTTACTAGTAGTGTTAACCAGTGTTTCCAGCGACTGTCCACCAGAGGTCACAGTTTCGTTCTCCACTTGCAGTCGTTGACTAGTCTTCAACCTGTTTACAAAGTGTAAGAGATAAGTTGCCGACGTGTTTTTACATGTTTCACTATGGTGTGGACACTTACTTAAATTAAAGGAATCTGTGGCAAGACAACTCCAGTGTCTGAAGGCGACAAAATTGAAGCCTGTGTGCAGCGCGTTTTGGGTACAAAGACTACTATACTGAAAAGAACCGATTTTCTGCGACTTTGGACAACAAATGGAGAAAAGAAACTGGACCATAGTTACTACAGTCTGCAGATATGCTATTCTTTGGAAGAGGCACTGTATTATGAAGCTTGGGCTTAGGCTTATCTGCAAAGATACTACGTCAACATAAAAATCTAAAGAGCTAAGTTAAAAAAAAGTTAAGTATATCTTAGTTTAACCAGACCACTGAGCTGATTAACAGCAACACACTAGAAACCCTTAAAAAAAAACAAAGGGAAGAAATCATCAGGATCTTCTCCATGCAGCTATCAAGATTATTAAGAATTTTCTTAACATCCCTTGAGAAAAATACTAATTTTGAAAGAACAGGCTCAGGATAACAAGAATCAGGAAGAGGAACATCCTCAGCTGATTGCTTAACATCAAAAACTCAGTGAAGCAGTTCAGCCTTTTCCTTAGGGCCAGTAACCAATCTACCATCATCTGTTGGTAATGATGGAATGGAAAATGAGCCTGACCCAAGATAGATGCCACTTTGGTCCTTGCTCATTTTCATCATAATCACTACCAAAATCGTTTTTATCTGGACTGACTATTCCAGTTGCTTGGCAAAGTACAATCAATAATATTACATCTGTCTCTGAAATGTTTTATAGCATGGAGCAGTTGTAGATCCAGTAGAAATAAAGTTCCTTGTTTGTGTAGGATGCTGCATAATAAGGTTAACTTATTATGAGAGAGCGTGTTTTTTTACTGATATTTAATTTAATTATTTTTCGTCTAGTCGAGATAGACATTACAATATATGTTTCCTACAGCATCTCTTACACCTCAAGTTTGTTTCACATTTGCCATTTATATCATCTGTAAGCGTCATAAAGATTGTCGTTCTCCTTATCACTGGTTGTTTTTGATAGAGTTCTTTTTCTTTTTCAGTTGGTAATATTTTTTGAGGATGCTATCGCCGTTGCTATGGCCTTTGTTATCTGTAACAAAATTGCCATATAATTATTTACCCATCTCTCTCTACTGTGTATCTGGAACATGTTTATTCCATCCCTTTTTTTTCATTGACATTCATGATCAGTTAACTAGATAAGCGATATTGTAACTCTCTAATTGTATCTTTTCTTTTGGGTGCATTAATTGGGGGTAATTGAAGAATTCCACAATAGCTCTTTGGAGAATTTTTAAGAATACTATGCATTAAGCAATGCTTGTCGGATATATATATATATATATATATATATATATATATATATATATATATATATATATATATATATAATATATATATATATATATATATATATATATATATATATATATATAATATATATATATATATATTTATATATATATATATATATATGTATATATATATATATATATATATAATATATATATATATATATATATATATATATATATATATATATATATATATATATATATATATATATATATATATATACATATACTTGACACTGTTTCCAAAAATGATCATGGCTTGACAATTGAAAAATATTTGGCTTCTGCACAAAAACAAGCCTTCCAAATTATCTTGCTTAAGTATTCTTTGGTGAAGTTCATCATTCTTTCCTATGAATTATGGCTTGCTTGACATTCGACTAGTGTTTCTTTGAAAATGACTGTCTTATTAGTTACACAGGTTACCGTATGGCTTCTTTTATGTAAAGAAACATTCTCAAGCGAAGTCACAAGCAAATAAGGAAATGACGCAACACGGTTTAGGGATGAGAAAGAAATTTGCAATGGAAAATTCAAGAAAAACATTCTTTTTTATCCAGTACCAAACACCCACTGAATTCATTCTACTAAACAATACATGAATAAATATCCTGCACAACAATGTTTATACTTCCAAAAGCAAGTTTGTAACAAACATTTCTCTTCAGCTGTGAACGAAGAGATTCATTAAAAAACTGACATGAGAATTTCAAAGGAAAAACAGAATTGACCGGGATTTACAGGATTTCAATCTCTTGCGTTATCATCAATATCATTCATTAACACAACCCTTTTCACTGGTGGAAATTTGCATTTCCTGTATATTTGTAACTATGCCTCTTAAAACTCCGACTGTTTTGGGGGGATCCGAGAAGGAGTCTGTTCTCTGATATCAGAAAAAAATTGTCAAAAATCTATTTCATTTTAATTAAGATAAATAGAAGATTAGATCCAAATAAATATGATTTCTTCATATTTGTTTTATTTTGCTGTTTAATAACACTAAATGTTACGGGTGTTGATGATTTGAGTCTTCAGTTATAATTAAAAAGTACATATGAAATATAATGTATTTCTAGTTAAAAGTAACATTCTGGAGTGTTGTTTTACTAAATAAAAGCAAGCATTTTATCCTTCGAAGTTATTTACATATATTCATCAAACATAATAGCCTACTCTAAATCTACTAAAAATACTAGTCGTACAGAGAGGCCACTCGAGCCAAACATTCGCGTGAAGGTTTTGCCGGTTAATATGTTTACTCATAGTCTTGCCAAACATTCTGGATTAGACATGAATTCCGACTTTTAGTTCTTGTGCGGCAGGTCTGCCAGTTTGTCCCTTCAAACACACACAGAGAGAGAGAGAGAGAGAGAGAGAGAGAGAGAGAACAGATCTTAGAAACTCCCATTTTACACTTTACCTTTTGGAATCTAAGAAGAATGCACCGAGCCTGACTGTTCGAAGACGCATGATTCATGTCTCATATCAAAATAAGTGAAGGTTAATCTGTCTAAGAGGGATTTCAGACAAGTCACCATCGTTTATTTATAAGGTAAAGCGTGGACCATGATTCTGTTCGTCCAGTCTAGGCTTAAATGAAAGGCATCCATAAATACCTATAGAGCAGCTTTGTTGATTTTCGCGTATGGTAAGTTTTGCAGAAATATCTTGTAAAGCTATCTTTGAATCTTAGTTCCCAAAACAGACCTGATCAAGAAGGTGATCCTGCGTATATTAGGAAAGGCAGAGAAAGAAAGAGATGACAGTTGCCAGAGGTCCACTGAAGACATAAGGTATAAACAGGATTCACAGAATCAGACAACTGCACCGGCATACTGTGAAATAAGTGGAACGAAAGTCATTCCATATTGCAGCAACTATTTACAAATCTGTCCCCTGAACTGGTTTTACAAAAGGGGGCAGGGAAGATGACAATAGCATCGGGGAGAAAAGAGACGGCACTAAGTTAAAGGCCAAGTCATAATGGTTGTTTGCAGGAAAGATTTCTCGTCGGAGGAGACGAAAAGGAAACGAATTTCAGGTTCTCTGATTTTTATTACCTCATGCTCGGCCAACCTCCTTTCTTTTCTTCCTCTTTTATTTGTTTAACATTTTCAAAAATAAAGAAACGGAATTTATAAGATTATTTTAAATCACTCTGCAATTATCGTTAACAAATATCAAAGTAAATGCTGACATTTACACTTTTGCGTAACAGGGTAGTAAATATCAAACTTCAGTATTACGCTCCCACTGTCCGTAATAATACCTCAGGAAAGGTCACTTATTTCAATAACAGCATCTAGAGAGAGAGAGAGAGAGCGAGCTACTTTTCCTATAATTTCTCAGCCCCTCATGTTGGTAAATCTCCCGGAACCACTAACGGAGATTCATAGGAAAAATATGTAAAATATGAAGTTAATTTCCAGCTGTGAAGGCTGCCTTCCCACGACTTTATTTTCGCCCAAAATTTAAATATTTAGTAGCCTTTACAAAAGTATTATTCATAGTTTTTTATCAAATGAAAATGATGGTAAGTGTTGGGAATTTATTCAGCCATTTTTGCTTATTCGAGACCAGTGTTCGCAGAATGCACTGGTATCAGTGTAAAATATACACTTTATATTTACAAACGAATGAAAAGTGGGACTGTGTCCTATAATTGAAATCGCTATCGCCTTTGAAGATAAAGTTCTTTGGATGCAAAGCATATGCACATGACGTCTATACTAATCAAATATTCAGGGTTGGTACACCTTCGCTCCAGGGAATGCGCCTTACATGCTTTTACTTAAACATGAATAGGAAAACAAATATCTCCAAGTCCCTTGGGTTCTTTACTTGTAATCTTTACTTGCATCGAAAAGACTTGAGAGGATTCTATATAAACTACAGTACACCACGTGAACACGTTTAGACCACTGGACAGAAGGATTGCTTTCTGAATTTCTCGAGAAAAAAACTTATTCTGATAGCATGATGAAAAAGTCCTAGCGAAGAGCATAAATAGAGACTAAAGGTCAGTAACACAATAAGAGGAGAGGAAAAGATAATCCCGTTGATGAGGAAAAGATAATCCCGTTGATGAAGAAGGCTCTACGTAGCCTAGACCTCTGAGAAAGATTAAGAGTCAGGGAGTTGTAGTTGAAAGAGTATTTCGTCTCAGATTACGTCAACCATTCGTAACGACGATATAAACAGTATCAAATAAAGAGACCAAGGAAAGCAGAATGAACAGGACCTCATAGGCAACTATTACTGGTAGAAAGGTTTGAAAACGCTGTAAGTAAACAGAAGGGCTGACTGTTCATGGTAAGGCTTGACAGTATGGTTAGTATCTCAAAAAAAAAAAGAAAAAAAATTCAAAACAGTAGAGTGGAGATTACGTTCAGCAAGGACCTGTTAGTATGCATTCAAAACCTTGTTGAAGGTGACAGCTGACGTGGTAAGGATGATAATGATATTATGGACGGTAGAAAGAGAAGCCGGTACCCTCAACGAAAATTAAATAAAAAAAAAATAAAACAAAGAAGCGGAAAGATTTAAAAAAAAATAAATATCCGAACAGAGTTCAATCTCATACTAATGAACCTTCGAATCTTTTACATTCAAACTCTAGATGCTTTAATCGCTAATCTCAGTACAAATTTAGATACATTATGTACGTGTTTGTGTATTTATGTGCACGTACATAAGAGAGAGAGAGAGAGAGAGAGAGAGAGAGAGAGAGAGAGAGAGAGAGAGAGAGAGAGAGAGAGAGAGAGAGAGAGAGACGTCTTGTCTTATTGGAATTTTAAAAGGGAGAAGAAGAGAGAACAAGCAAAGAAACAGGGTGATGCCCTACAATGAAGGAGGCCAAAGAGCAGCCATTTGAGGGAAGACGATGCAGGAGTCATGGAAATCCGATAATGGAAAACCCCGAAAGTATAGTGGCAGAGGAAACGGAAAAAGAACCAAAGCTCTAAATGGCATTAACTGAAGCTTAAATGTCAAATAGACTTTGATCTGCAAGTTCCTTTTTCATTTCAAGGACTCGGAGAATTGTTACATTTGATGGGGCTGTTTCGACTTCGGGATAAAATGACTAAAGGTACATTTACATTCATTGTGATTTCTGCCTAATGGAAAGTTAAAACAGAAAACTCGCCAAACTGACGTAGATGGACAAATTTGAATACTGACTGGTAAGTCGAACGTAAGTAACATCGGGAGGAAAGTATAGTTTAGTTTCGACTTCTTTTAATGAATTCTATGCATCTGGAATGCATGTTATACAGAAACATTCGTGAGTAATGTATAACTTATCAAACTGTTCATATATTTCCCTTATCATCTCGTCTTTTATTTCCTCTCTGAAAGTAGCATGTCAGTCCCGCTGGAAATTTTGTTTTAAATATATACTCGAATTTGCTGATATTAGCTTTTCTAAATCTTCTTCATCAACTTAACGTTTTGTGCCATAAATGTTGGCAGATTTATGATCTGATGACTACCTGGTTTACAGCAAGAAGGTAAATTAAGTAGCGCTTTTGTTTTGCCCATTCCTCCCCGTCACCCGCCTATTAAACACAAATGTACATGACTCGTCCTTGACCCTCCTACAATAGAAACACAAATGAGAGAGAGAGAGAGAGAGAGAGAGAGAGAGAGAGAGAGAGAGAGAGAGAGAGAGAGAGAGAGAGAGAGATAAATTTAAAGTAAATCCACCTGATTTCATTGCCTGATTGCGAAAACGCATGGATTCGTATCATATCATTGCCTCGAGATTTTGACTTGTGCCGGATATCGGATAAGCTTACCGATTGTCTGAGTTCATAGGTTTATGCTTTGTACTACAAAGCTGCAATCAACATTTCAAGTTTGTATGAAATAAATTTACCAACTAAAGGCGTCATAATGTATGTCTAAAAATTATAGCTTTGTACTCAGCGCTCTTCAACAAAATATTAAGAAATGCAAACTTATGCCTTCAGATATTAACAATGTAAACAATATCCCAAAACAACTGACGTTCTCTAATGAATTAATACGTAACTTCAGGGTTTTGTTTTAACGTTTTTTTTTTTAAAAAAGGTTCTTCCACACCGATACATAAGACCGTGAAACAATTTTATTCTTATATAAAACTACAATAATAAATAGAAAATGGGACACTGTTAAACTGAATCTTTGGGATACTATAGGTTACATATTTTTCCAAGTGAAGTTCTTCAGGCTGAAAGAGGAAGACTTGAAAGAGCGGAGAAGCTCAAAGCTTCGCTTGCAACTAAAAGTAGCAAAAAAATCAGTAAAATCTTTTTCCACAATTCGAATAAGAAGTTTGTGAGAGAAGTGTGTCAGTTTCAGAGGTGACTGTATAAATAAGTAAACAAATAAAAGAAACATATTTGCAATGACGATTGAAAGAGAAGAAAGAACTGTAGTAAACGGAATGGAACAGTAATCTGATTAGAGGTTTCGAAGACGCAAAAGGGTGGGCAGTTACTTCCGTTATAGAATGAAGCTAGATCTCATAAGTAAGCGTGCATATGGACATAAAGGGGTAAAATAAAGAGATAAAAAGGATATAGAAGTAAATGTGTTCCTAATAATATAAAGACAAATAAAAGAAAAAACGCTCGAAATTATTTTTTTAAGAACGACAGTTCTGTTTGAATTCAAGGCACTGGTTTCCCTCAAGTAGAATAATATTTATTTAGTCTAATAATCTTGCAAATTCTGGAAACACCTCTGGGGCCGTAAAACAATCTAGAAGCTTCATCCACTTGAAACGAAATGGAGAAACTTTTGTTCCATTTCTTTTATGCTGAATCCCCAAATTGTTTCATTGTCGTCAGAGATCAGATCACTACTCATATCTTACGTACAATACTGGAGGATTTTTCTTTCTTCTTTTTAAGAATTGCTGTTTCTAAATATTTTTTTCCAGGTTCAACAGAAAATTGTCTTTAGTATGATTTGACGAAATAATGACTTTAGAGTGAAATATAATCACAAAGACCTCCTCTCTCTCTCTCACACACACACACACACACACACACACACACACACACACACACACACACACACACACACACACACACACACACACACATATATATATATATATATATATATATATATATATATATATATATATATATATATACATATGTGTGTGTCTTCCTGCTGTCAAACGCTGATGCCGACATGTTTGGATGTATGTAACTTTGACATCGTATATTTCTACAATATTATTAAATCTAAATGATGTGCACGGTAAATTTATCGCTTTAGCCATCTCAAAGAGTAGTTATATCAAAGTCTGGGAATGTGTAATCAACCAATGTCATTAACATTCTTGCTTTTACAATTAATCTTTTGTATCAATTTTCTTCTTGAAACTATTAGAAATTTCATCCGCACAGTAAGAAAGTAATAATTGAAAAAATTAATAAAACTCATCTTCCACAGACATAAACACACGTTCGCTTTAACAAATGACCTCGTCAGAAAGGCTTTACAAAATTGATGACCTCGATAAAAGGCAAAAGGTCAGACAATCAAAACACGAGAACTTAGAAAAAGCCATAATTTACAATGTGAAAAATGTATACAGTTTTTTGTATTATTTTTCCACCTTATGAAGATGAATTTCCTCACTTTAGTGCATTACTTTAATAACCTTCCAGTAAGCTGCCTCCAACCATTTATTATAGCAAGGAAAGAGGAAATCTTTACCCTGGTCTTCCGTTCTCTCCTGGCTAAGGAGAGAAAAGAGAAACGGGAATGCAAAGAGGTAAAGAAAGAATAGAATAAAATAGAGTATAGGATTTAGGCCTAAGACAACGCGCTGGGACCTATGAGGTCATTCAGCACTGAACTGGAAAATTAAGAATAGAAAGGTTTGAAAGGTGTAACAAGAGAAAAACCTTGCAGCTGCACTATGAAACAACTGATAGAAGAGGGTTAAGGAAACAAATGGAAGAAAGAGAATACGAACGTAGGCACAGTATAAGTAATGAAAGGGGTTGCAGCTGAGGGCCGAAGGGACGCTGCAAATAGCCTTAATAATGCCTGCAGTGCACCACATGAGGTGCAATGACGGCACTACCCATCTAGGGGGAGTAAAGGAGGAAGGAATAAATTGAGGAACGATGGCAAAGAATAATAAGAAGGACTTTCGAAATAAAAAAAAACACTAATGCAATGATATTCAGTGAGAAGATCAATGAAGTTTGAGATATTATGAAGAATAAGAACCAGAATCGGAACTGAATGATGGAGAGGTACAAAAAATAACGAAATGAATACGAAAGAGTTGACATAAAAAATATGAACGAGTATATGAAGAGTATGAAAATGAGAAATCGTTATACTAAAAATAACCCAAAACGATAGATATTAGTGTCTAATCAATAGTTTTCGAGGTTGCTGAGATGAATAGTGACACTCCTGGTTCCCTTAAGTCCAAGTTCAGCCCCGATAGAAAGGGTGAGGGGTGAGAAGGCGTGAAAAATAAAATGTCAAAAATGACTGATATTAGTGTCTAAACCATGGTTTTCGAGGTTGGTGAGATGAATAATCACATTCCCGATGCCCTTTTAAGTCCAAGTTCTGCCCAGATAGGAATGAGGCGTCAGCAGGGGTGAAATATAAAATGTCAAAAATGCTGGACAATGGACAATGCAATTGAAACAACTATCTTAACAGGAAAGAGAGAGAGAGAGAGAGAGAGAGAGTAGAGCGGTGTTAGGGAGGAGAGAGAGAGAGAGAGAGAGAGAGAGAGAGAGAGAGAGAGAGAGAGAGAGAGAGAGAGAGAGAGAGAGAGAGAGAGAGTTTATCGGTTTTCACTCAAAGTATTCCCGGGCAGCGCCGGGTTGGTCAGCTTGTGTGTGTGTTTGTGTGTTTATATATATACAAATCGAAGACAATTTTCTAAGAGCCATAAAGTAAAAAAAAAACCAGCCGCGAAAACGGTGACATAAAAACTATAAAAAAAAATCTAACTGAACAACGCTTTCATGCTTCAAAATAACAAGGGAAAGAAGAAAACAATCTTTGATGGCTGCGAAATTCTGTAATTATTCTATGATTAGGGCAAAACAAGCAAATGTGCATGCTACCCTGCAAAAAAAAAAAAAAGGAAAATTTCACATCTATTGGAACAATGACTGGAAGAGGTGCTTTACGAGTGTGCATATCACTTTCAACTTAAGTATCTCACGTAAACTTGATTCCAAAGTGTACTTGTGAAAAGGATTCCAGGTCAGGTCTGGCCTAAATAAACGCACAAAAAGTTTTTAATCTCTGGATTTTTTCGCACCTGATGCAGTTCGAACATAAAAAAAAAATCATAATTTCAAGAGGAATACAAATCTATCTAAATTCAGCATGTAGTTTTAATTGTGGTTTCAATGCAGTTCCTCATAGAGAACTTAAACAATAAGGATTCCTTATACATCTTAAAAACTGTAACGGGTAGTTAGTTTGCCTATCCGGAATTTATATATATATATATATATATATATATATATATATATATATATATATATATATATATATATATATATATATATATATATATACACTTACATGTACATATACATATATACATACATATATGTGTGCATATATATATATATATATATATATATATATATATATATATATATATATATATATATATATATAATTTGTTTACATGCACGCAAGCGTACGCGTGTGTATATATGCATATCAAGCAAAAGAGTAAAAACGAAATTAGTCACGTCTGGTCAACGAACTATGTGGTAAGTGGGTACACTTTTCCTAAAATAGTGGTGGAACCAAAGTAAAAAAAAAAAAAAAAACACTGCAGTGGACTATATAATACCTGTTCTGTGAAATGGTGAACCTGTTCCTGTCTATACTTTTCTTGAGAAATCTGTATATCTATTTACAGAATTTGTCAAAATTTGTTCATGTGTTCCTTTTAAATATACATTTTCACGAACCATCAGCCACCTCCTGATAACAACAATAAAGATGCGAATCCAATTAGAAGGAAATAAGAAGAAACAAAGATACCTACAAAAGGCAAACTATTTCCTGACGACATATGTCTATAAGCGGGATTTTGAATGATAGAAATTAAGAAGTTCTAAAAGGGGGCCACTAAATAGGACAGGTGTAAAAGGATGACTGGAGTGTAGAAGAATAGTGAAATTAAATAAAAGAGGAAACCTGGAAATGTAAAAGGAGACAGAGAAAACAAGAGGTACAAAGTTAAGTATATCTTAGTTTAACCAGACCACTGAGGAGCTGATTGACAGCTCTCCTAGAGAGGGCTGGCCCGAAGGATTAGATTTATTTTACGTGGCTAAGAATCAACAGGTTACCTAGCAACGGGACATACAGCAGATTGTGGAATCCGAACCACATTATGACGAGAAATTCATTTCTACCACCAGAAATAAATTTCTCTAATTCTTCATTGGCCGGTCGGAGAGTCGAACGTTGGGCCAATAGCGTACTAGCCGAAAGCTCTACCCACCCCTGCAATGAAGAACTACAAGAGGTACAACACAAATAGAGAGGCGGAAGGCTGGTGTATGATGGACTGGGGAGAAAAACAAATATGTAAACAGGATCAGAAAGTAATGGTTAGGTCTGAGGAGGCTACAGAAGAGTATGGGAGGGGTGATGGTGAAGGGAGGATAAATGAAGCCTTGGGAAGAGGGTACTTGAGCTGCCCGACCACCGCGAATGTCTTCTGAGACATATGAAAATGACTTCAGTTTTTGGAATATTCTGTCAATTGGATTTTCAAGAACATAAAAATGCACAACTTTCTTAATCTAAAGACAAGCAAAGAGGAGGTCATGCATGTAACCAGAGATATCCAGATCTCTTCGATTTCCGCCGCTTAGATTAAAGTTGGACATGTTGCATCCACGGCCAAGTTCACTACAAGACATTCACACTGTCCCTCCCAGAAAACAGAAAATATATGTACTGTAGTCTAGTTTCTCACATTAAAAGGTACGAAGGAAAGTTTCACATCTATTGCAACAGTGGCTGGAAGAAGTGCTTTACGAGTGTGCATATCAACTTTGAACTTAAGTATCTCACATAAACTTGAAGGAAAACAAAAATTTCTATACGGTATAATTATCCTCCAGTGGAACAGCATCCTTATTCTCTGTTAATTTGTACTGACTTCATTCACTAATCCTTCTTACAACTTCAAAGACCCTACTTCCCAGCCTACTTAGTCAACGAATTCATCAATGCATAAACAAAAAAATAGTGCACCAAATTAGAAAAAATAGTGAATATTTAATTGACATCTCCATAGTTTCTGAAGTTATTTTCCAATGAATTCGCTACCGCTTAAATATCCTTATGTATTACTATAACGTGGCTTATCAAAGTGGTCTTTTTAATCAAATATATCACGGAGTGGTCCTGACCTCATTGGTAATTTTCGCTATAAACCCTCTAAGACATAAAATATACTTTTTCATTCACTGACAATCGACAATCATCTGATGGATATTATATCCGGAAATCTGACAACAGAGCTATGAGATGTCTATGATTGATGATCCCTGTTATACAGATGACTTTCAGGTGTAAAGATCTTGTGGAGGTCTGGATATAAAACAACATCAAAACGTCATCGTCTGACCTTCAGACACATAACTGACCTTTTCGAGATGTGTTTTCAATCCTTATAGAATAAAGAGGCATGTTAAAGAGGCATGTACTCCCTGATAAATTTCAGGATATTCAAGACCATTATCATAGCATATCGGATGCAGCTTTCATTCACCGGACTTGACGACTATTAAGTTGGTGACTCACTCACAGTTATGAAAGCTACGTTATGGCACTGAAGATGGCACATTACGATAAGCCAAATGTTGTGCAATTAAAGCTTGCACCAAGGTATGTAATATGGCATTAAAAATCTTGCATAATTGTTTGTTTTTTTTCACATTTTACACGTTCTGAAATAAGTGACAAAAAACCATGTTCTGATGCTTTTTATGTATTTTTCTAAAAATCAATCTTTGCAAAAAAAAAAAAAAAAACTAATATGTTTAATCAAATGATCGGTTTTCGTTTAATGAGGAAATTATAAGAAATATTGAAAACACATTTATGATAGTAAAAATGCTTTGACTTTAATTACGTAAACATAATCCAGTAATTTGTTAATTTATTTATAATCTAGATAAGAGGATTAACATAAATAATTTAATCCAGAAGAAATATTAATATTCTGCCACAAATTGGAAGTATTTAAAAGTTCAGTGGCCTTAAAAATATGAAGTGTTAAATTTTTTTCACAATAATTATTATTTATATAAAAGTCAGGGGAACCATAGTGAATAAGAAAGCCTGCCTATGATGTAATAAACAGATTTTTATATTTTTTTTACTTAACATGTATGTAACTCCTAAGACGTGTTTCGAGTAGCTGGAGGACCTAGTCAGGAGCAACTTACACGATCTTTCGAAAAACAGGGCGGTGGATCGAATCGGGTACTTACATTTCTGTTTTATCGACCGTCGTGTTGATGTTCAGTTATAAAAAAAATGAATATCTAAACCTTTAAAAATGAAAATACGAGAATAAATTATTTATATTCGTGACTTTCAGACTATGACAAAGCAAAATGTTTTATATTCAACCGATGTCGCTAGAATGAAGTAATTTTTTTTTTTTTTACCAGTGAGTCTTTTTGTTTATTATAGTATTTCCAAGCTAATGAGGTGGTTTTAATGAAGGTTAGGGAAAACAGTCCCTGGATAAATAATCTGGACGATCACATTTTTCTACCGGACGGCAACTGGATATGTAGAGGTCTGGTACCACCTTGTACATGGACGGTCAGGTAAGATTTAGCGGCCTATCCTCGGCAACATGGGCCGTATATTCTGTTATGTGGTTATTCTTGTGTATTCTACATACTTGAGTTCACTCGTTTTTATTTGCTCCTTTCAAAATCCTCGGCTACCCACCTACTGTGGCTCCGCTTTTGGTAGGCAGATGTAGGAATATTGTTAAGTTTAGATTTATTTAGATATTTAACCGTAGTTTTCACAGCTGGCGATGTAATTCTCTGGATTTTTACTGTTCTTTCTAATGCAAAATTTCTTATTTATCGTTTACTCAGCCCTTAACGTCATATTCCTAACATACACCCTATTACTGTTATGGAATAATGGGATTACACGAGGGGCAAAATTATAAAAGAATACGATAAAAAAAATGGCTTTTCTTCCTACTGGAAAACTGTTTTAGAGATAGTAATTACACCCGAAAGTGAGGTTTACTCTAACCAATTTCATTCTAACTACTGACCTAATAAAAAAAAATATAATAATAGAACAACCTCGGTAAAAACAATATGGCTTTGCAAGGTCTGGGGAGTTACAGGGTGCCCGAAGGGAGTCGCCGGTAGTAGTACTTATGTTACAACAACGTCTTGGGTGTCGCGTTTGCTTTCTCTATTTGTTCCAGTCAAATAAATGGAGAGTATAATAACAGGAGCATAGGGAGTATGATGCAAAATTAGTGTTATCAGAACTACAAAATGATAGCATATATTTATTTTAAAACCATATTTTGTATATAATTATATAAATATAAATATATATATATATATATATATATATATATATATATTATAATATAAATATTAATTGCATTTTGCTCTAACTTTCATTCAGGGTTACTCTGGTGAGAAGTCTGTGCTTAACTGTATGTGGTATGTTTGTGTTTGTGTGTGTTTGCGTGTGTATGTAACTTCCCAACATGGGAAAGAGTTTGAAAGAGCAAGATCTGTACTATACAAACACAAAAACCTGAAATCTCGGAAAATGAACAAACGATATCGTATTATTGTTTCCAGAAGAAGATGAGAATATGCCTACATGGAAACATTATAAAAGTAAATAAAATGTTTGTATCTCATCAGTGGATGACAAAAATGCATGACTCCGCCATTTCCAGCATCACCATTAGAAACCAGTTTAAAGAATTCAAACGTGAACACAATCCTAAGCACTAATACATACGCCTCTCTCTCTCTCTCTCTCTCTCTCTCTCTCTCTCTCTCTCTCTCTCTCTCTCTCTCTCATGAATATTCATCCAAGAATCTATGTGGATACGAAACTAGAAAGTCGATGCTTTTCGAACTTGCGGAGAGAGAGAGAGAGAGAGAGAGAGAGAGAGAGAGAGAGAGAGAGAGAGAGAGAGCTTTGCTTGGAATAACACAGAGTCGATAGGATCATTAAAATAAATTCCAGAAAAAGGAGTATATCTCATTAATTCGCCAACCAGTTTGGCATTCCGAGGGGCATTCCTTCCAGCTATTATTGTGCAGTGAACCACCGCCTGTTTCATCAAAATAATATTACGATATGAGCTTCCTTGACCGTGGGCAAATAGGGAGAGGATACCAATGCATACGAGATTAGAGAAGACAATTTTCTCCATGACTTGAATATGCATAAACTCCACTTATTTGCTTGCCACACAAACACACCTTAGTATTTCATATAAACAGTATATATATACACACACACACACACACACACACACACACATATATATATATATATATATATATATATATATATATATATATATATATATATATATTATGTACACACACATATATATACATACTATATATATATATATATATATATATATATATATATATATATATATATATATATATATATATATATATATATATATATATATATATATACATATACGATATATATACTGTATATATAATGTGTGCGTGTGTGTGAGCGTGTGGAATTTTGTAAAAACCTTCATCATTATTCCTAATATTTCCATTGCAGTGGATGGTTATGGGATTAGGTCTTGTTGGATAAGTTGATCTCCTTCCACAAATTCAATTGAAGTTTAGTATCATATCGATCTGATTTTTAATGATTTTACCCTTATTTATTTTACGACAGTGACTCTCTCATAGTTTGTTTTTATTTATAACACATTACTGTGCCATAAAGTTAGTGTTTTGAGAGACAACCTTTTTAATTATGAATATATTTCAATAAATATTAATCAAACTTTAAATCCTAACTCCTTTTGTTTGTAATGAAATTTAGAACTGTAATCATTAGAATGTAGAGTTCATATAAGCAAACATTATTATTAATAAGAGTTGCAAAACACAAAATTAAATTCTTGACAAGTCCTATAAATAAAGCTGGTCTGGGCTGAAAAAAGAAAAAAAAATATCGATGAAACCTGTTTGCATATACAGTATGTAGGAATAGCCTGTTGGTCACTTTGAAATAAAAAAAAATGCTGATTAATATCTCCAACAATAAACTATGACCCATAATAAAAGAAGGTTCCATCTAACTGAAGAAGATAAAAGTTACGGCTGAATAGTGAATAAAAAATGAACTCTAAACGCTTAAAAACTTCACATTAATGGCAGTCACGAACGTTCAAAATAAAGTACACCAGCTCAGTTCTCGAGGCAGCCATGGCGCCAACAGACGATGCTCTGGTAATAACTGGCTTGCTGAAAGCAACAAAAAATCAAGAGCGCCAAAAAACGGCGTCTGGTGAAAGAAACAAGTTCAATATTCATACGTGACTTTTTTAAGAATTGAAATTTTCCCCCAAGAATGTTAATAATTATCTGTGACTGAATGAAGACACTCCACTGATTAAAAGAGAATACCCTAATGAAAGAAGCCACATCACAGCATGAAACGTTGACGATCGATAAAAATACATAGTCGACTATTCTTTAACTTTGTTTCTTTAGTATGTCGAATATTATTGTTTCATTCTCCTTTTAAAACTAAATAACGTATACGATGGATAATCATGAATATATTCAAATAGGCTTATCTCTGTTTTCCATTACTTGCTAAACTAAATATTTATTACCCTTTAAAAACTGACTTGCTTATGCAGTTTATAACCATGAATGGACATACATGGGTCTATAATCATATTTTTCCATACCTGAGAGTCACCCTCGAAGTTATGAATACAGATTAATCCAACATCCGAGACATCATTAATTTAGGTCTAAATACTTCAAAATACAATAATACTCATTACTTTCCTTCGGGGATAGGAGGAAATCTGAGCAAAACAGAAACAAAACTGCACAGATGTTCTTGCGCCGGTCGCCTGTGCAGGCAGACCTGTGCAGGCATACCTGAATATTAATGGCGCCCTTAAGAGTTGCTTCATAAAGTAAAGGCTGCCACTAACGTTCAGGTACACCTGACAGGTCAGGCTGCACGGACAGAAATGTGCCGTTTTTTAGCCATTTCTTAGTAGCGGCCATGACGTCAACAGACGATGCTCTTGGCAATTATTTGCTTGCTAATATCAACAAAAAATCATAAACTCGAGAACAAGACGTCCACTGAAGAGGGGTCGAAAAAACGAGCTCAATCTTCACATATTAATTTGTTAAATGAATTGAAATTTGTCCCCAAGGATTTTCATAATTATAATAAGCACATTTATTTTATGACACAGTCATAAATGGGGTCATCACTACCAAGGTTGAGACAGAATCCAAATACATACCCAGTAGGGCATTTTCTAAAGACAAAATTTCGTTGCACAGCAATATCCTGTGCAAGTGCAATGCTGCCGAGATCATTAGACCTAAAAGGAGGACCATAGGATCCTGGGCAGAGGAACTTTGCCTTAAATTTACATCAAGACTCAAGAGTTTCTGGCAGAATTATTAGGGAAAACAGGAATGGCCAAACAGTTCCGGAAAAATTTGCTTAGATCATGGAGTATTTGAATAAAGCACCTTACATTTCTATTAATTAAATAGTGTTTAATATCGCCAGAAAAAAATATAAACCATATAGTATTAGAATTTAATATAACCCAACTTTCAAGATAAAATAACGAAGAACATAAAATCTATCTGACACCAACTAATTGATCACGAACAAACTATCTTATAACAACAAATTGTGACAAAGATTTCAAACTGGAATATTTTCTGAAAATAGAGAAAACTTACCTTTCCCTCTCCACAAATGCACAGAATTCCCATGTCTTTCCTGCAGCACTGTTGTAGATTCCACGACCTGGAAGTCAAAAGCAGTTTGCCATTAATTTAAGAAAAACAAAACTCTATATATATATATATATATATATATATATATATATATATATATATATATATATATATATATATAATATATATATATATATATATATATATATATATATATATATATATATATATATATATATATATATATATATATATATATACACACACACACTGGTTCCCCTACTATGGGACTCATAACCCTACCCAAAACACAGGTGGAAATGCATCAAAAGAAATATT